>JBBGZY010002536.1:0-70000 GCA_037952925.1 Lithobates clamitans | reverse complement strand
CCCCATTGGGGGGGGGGGGCTTTGGCTTTGGGGGGGGCACACCTGGCACACCCTGTGCGCACGCCTATAACCTGAGGAGTCACGAAAAAATCACCACGCAGCAAAATAAGGATTGGAAAATACAAAGTGACAGCTGTCATGCTAAAAAAAAGTGAATATTTGGACTGTGAAATGGCGTTTTTTAAAAATTATTATTTATTGATTTATTTTTCCCCCAAGCTGACACCAACTGCTCTTTAAATGTGGAGAGCGCTCCCTGATCCCGTGACCTCATCAGTTTCCAGAGTCAAGATGCTGAGCAGCTTTGAGTCGTTCTTCAAAGAACAAATGTCCTTTTGAGAGCTGATAATATTTATTTATTGCTCTTTGTAGATTTGCATTATATTGGTGTGATAAAATAACAACCAGCACAGTGTCTGCAAACTCTAGAAGACTTGTCCTCCCAGCAACATAACATCAACATAACATCCCCAATCAGATGTACACAGACAATGTAACATTTTTCTGTAGAAACATTACTCAAGGCAAAAGCAAACTGCAAATAAAACACAGCCATGGGATTCATAGTGTACTGCAGGGAGGGGCTCGGGTTATGTCCCAGCACCGTCTCATACTGTATACCCCGGCACATATCCACCACTGGGATTGTTTGAGTCATTATTTATTAGACATGTGCAATTCATTTAGTTCCGAATTTAGTTTTTTTTTTTAACGAATTTCAACAAATTCATTAATTCAGAAATATACGAATGAACAAAAACCCGTTTAACAAACTTTTCTGAATATTCGTAAATGTGAAAAAATTCATAAATTCAGGAATTCAAAAAAAAAAATCGTAAATTTGGGAATTCAATCAAATCGGGAAATTTGAAAAAAATTGGAAATTCAAAATAAATTTAAAAAAAAAATGGAAGTTCGAAAAAAAAAAAAATCAGAAATTTGAATATTCGAAACCCTGAAAATCTGAAATACAATTTAATTTAATAGCTAGTAATAGTCAAGTTATTGGAAATTTCTTTCAAATTTGGCTGTTAGTGAACATAATGTATACGAATTTATCCGAAGTTTCGAATGCCGCATTTAAACGAATGGAACGTAACGCATTAAGAATAAATTAAAATAATAATAAAAAGTTGTATTATTTGTTCCATTCCATTTGTTTAGCTGCGGCATTCGTTATTTTGGATAATTCGTAACTTCGGAAAAATTTGTATTCGTTACGTTCACTAACAGCCAAATTTGAAAGGAAAATTCCAATACCTATAATAGTAATAGTTATGTTATTATTAGTTGGTATTTTAGATTTTCGGGTTTTTGAATTACCTTGTGGTTTGTTTGTTTTTTTTGTTTTTTTACGAATTGTGATCATAACAATGACTTGAAAAACTAAAAAAAACAAAAACCCGAATAAAACGAAGACTAACACATTTTTCGGCAGTGCACATGTCTATTATTTATTCATATATTCAGTTTTGTATTTGTATTTTTTTTTTTTTTTCTTTTTTGCCACAAGATGTCCTGAGTCTTCCAGGTTGAATGACGCCCATTGGCACTCAGCCCAGAAGATTGAGGAGATACTGTGAGTGTATAGTGTCACCATGGTCCCTTTATTTATTTTTTTTGAGCATGTGTCAAACACCAGGCTGAATCTGGCCCACTAGTCCATTTCCTGTGGCCCTCACACCTCTCCTGCAGCTGCGGCACCCCCCTCGTCTCCACCCCTACCTTGTCTCTGCAGTTGGCAGCAGAGAGGAGGACAGAGCTCCTCCTACAGATCCTGTGCCTCTCTGTGCAGCCGCAGTACACCCTTGTCTCTGTCTCCGACTTCAGCTGACTCCAGCCCTCCTCTTGTCCTCCTCCCAGACCCTGATGCTTCCTAGCGCCGCCTCTAGCTTCTTTCCCGGAAGCAGCACAAGGTAAGTGGGGGGGGGGGGGGTGCACCATGATGCATACCTCCCAACTGTCCCTGATTTCGAGGGACTGTCCCTGATTTGGGACAATGTCCCTCTTTCCTCCTCATGTGTCCCTCATTTTGGTCTGATCTATATACCTGTATTAAAAACGCACCATTTGTCGATCAAAAAGTGTTTTACAGTGTTAAAGCTTTCATCCCATTTCTAAATTGCTGCATTTGTACATTTCAAAAGCCAATATAAAGGAATAGTATTGGTAAAAAAAAAAGCATTTGTAGGTTTAACCAATCATTTTTTGCGTATTAATTCTCTTTTGTAAGGGGTGCATCCTATTAATGTATACTTTTTCTTATGGGTGTCCCTCATTCCCATCTCAGAAAGTTGGGAGGTATGATGATGATGTAAGGAAGGATGGGGACACTTGACTTCTGATTGGGGGGGGGGGGGTGCTCTGGACATCTAGTTGGCAACCATAATGCTGATGAGGCCCACAATTGAGTTTGACATCCTTAACTTGCACAGAGCTGTGCTGACATCTTCAGGTTAGCAATGCTCTCTCTGCGTCATCCGGGACTGCCCACTGTCAGGAGAACTTGGAGTGGAAGATGATTCTGTGCATCTATTGATTGACCTGAAAACTTTGGAAAAAGATAAGTTTAATAACAACAAAGCATGCAGCAGGGGGCGCCTCTGGGTAGGAGCACAGGTTTGAGGGGTGAGCCAGAGTGTAGCAATGTAGTTCATTAAGACTGATGATCATCAAGCCTAATGTTTCTCATCTCCTGCTACCTGCTTCGACCAAGAGGGAGCCAAAAGAAACCTAAAGCAGTAGGTGAACCGACTAACAATGTGGGGGGGATGCTGGCAGATGGGAGGAGGGGGTGGGTGGGGTACGGTTGTTTGACCCCCCCCCCCCCCAAGAAAAAAAAACAAACAGCCGCCACTGAGTTTGAGGTGAATCCATTTTGGTTATGGGGAAACATCCTAATGGGTGAGTTTGGTGAGTCTAGATTTTTATGCCTTTCTGGTGGTCCTGCCCTAAGATACAAATATTCTGCAGGGCAATATCATCTTGAATTAAAAAAAAAAAAGACCCTCAGACCTCTACAATTTACACCCCTGGACTACCTATTTCATGACACCCCCTCATCTTTTAAGGCATACAAAAATATTACCCTACACCAGAGGTGTCAAACTCAATTTCATTGCGGGCCGCATCAGCATTATGGTTGCTCTCAAAGGGCCGGTTGTATCTGTAAAACTAGATGTCCAAAGCACCCAATCACATCACAGTGCACCCCCCCCCCCCCCTTGCCTTGTACTTCTGCTGGGGTGGACCTGGGCAGCAGAAAGTACAGGGTCTGGAGGAAGACCAGAGGAAGGCTGGAGTTAGCTGCAGGAGTCTGATGAATGCTAGGACCAGAGGAGGTGGATACGAGGAGAGACAGAACCTGTAGGAGGAGTTTTGTCCTCCTCTCTGCTGCCTACTGCTGAGACGAGGTGAGGGTGAAAACGAGGTGGGTATTGCAGCTGAAGGAGAGGTGTGAGCTTTGTATGAAAATGGTGGGCCGGATTGACACATGTACCCTACACATTCTAAATGCCACGAAAAGCCTGATAACCCGGTTCTGGAAGCAGGACCGCTGCTCTATGATCCAAGACTGGAAGGGAGAGAAGTAGAACGAATAATAAAAACAAAGAAATGATTGTTTAGGATTATAGATAAACAGTATAAATTCTGAGACATCTGGTCTGGCTGGATGTATTGTTCCTTAGAAATTGATGCGCCAGGAGAGGCTTCGACCTCCTAATTGTCCCATTATAGAGTTCTGAAACCCCTAGGTTCAGGATATTGTTCGTCTACATGAAACGCTTATAAAATTTATATAAACCTATTATTTAAGAGTTCTGGCTCTGATGGGAGACAAAGATGATTAGCCCAAATCATACACCCCTAAAACATCAGTAATGGTAGCATCCATGTTTCAATGCTTAGAGGTTCCCTTCAGGATGGTAATTAGAAAAAGTGATGTGCCCCTTTTAACTAACGCATTTTTTTTTCTGTATTATAGATGGCGATGGTCACTGGCCTCATCCCGATCCTCCGCACAGCTCTGGAGGCCACCACAGACTATACGGGGAGGACCATGTGGTTTGGTTTCGCTGTGGTCCGTCTTCTTGCTCTCTACGTGTCTGAGCTCCCCTGGGGCAAACTGGACTTAGACTTTGACTGCCAAGGCAACCAAACCTCTGAGTTCTGCCGGAAAGCTTGTTTCAACAACCACTTCAGCGTGCCCATTATCTCCCTGTGGAACAGCGCCTACGTCTTCTTCGTGATTTCTGTCCTCCTCATGGAGCTTTTCACCTCCCAGCTTCGGCACAACCTAACCAAATCTGCCATGAAAAACAAAGCTGACCACCCGAATGGGCCTTTGATAGGGACGTGGTCATCGGACTTTGCCCACAAGGACTTGGTGCTTGATTTTCACCATCAGAGAACCTTACTTGTCCTCTACATGTTCTGCATCTTCCTGCGGCTGGTGGGGGAACTGACATTCCTCTACTTCTTGATGTGGTGGCATCTGCCAATGGTGTCTGGTGACCCCATTGAATGCTCTACCTACCTGTGCCCTGGGCCCTTCACGTGCCTGGTCCGATTCCCTGCTGAGAAGAGAATGTCTCTCTACCTTTTGGGGTCCCTGTCCTGTATATTGGCCTCGGTCTGCATTGTATTTGCACTTTACAGCATCTGCCACTATTTGGCCAACTGTCGCATTCAAAATGAGCGCGTGTGATCTGGACCTCCTAATCTAGACTAAAGAACTGTCCCAATTTTTAGCACCAACACCTGTACAGAAGAAGGACATAGAATGGGTATCACATTTTAACATACACCATGTGCATCCAACATATCTGGATATGGCTTGTCCATCTCATTCTAAGAGTCTTAATATGACGTTGCTCCTCCCTTTGCTGCTATACTGACCTCTACTCTACTCTACTGGAAAGACTTTACACTATGGGACAATGTTGGTGTGACTGGGTTAATTTCAACCACAAGACCATAAGTCAAGCTGGCACCAATGTATTGGACAATCCGACCGTGGCAGTTGATGCCCCTAATTATCTTACAAACATTCAGTTGCGTTGAGGTCAGGTTGTTCCTCAATGTCTTGGACACAAGCTCAAAAAGGGCAGAAACTTGATAAACTGACACAGTGGAAAGGTGACACCATTCAATTGTGGCCAGTTGACAACCTCCTAAGGTTTTCAGTACCACTCTACTGCCAAGTTTGCATGACTTAGTGCTTAATGCTGAAGGCACATAGACATCCCAGTTGTTGACCTGACTCTTCTCTACTGCAATAAAGCACTGAAGCAACAGGGTTTCCATGGAACCGTAGGGTTCCTCCAGAGGTTGCTAGGGGTTCCTTGAGCAATACGTATGTTCTGCCTCTCAGATAAGCTTCTACTGACACCATTGATCTTTCTATCTGTAAGGAGGACATTCTTCCCAAAGACCACAAATGTAAGGAGTATTCTTCCCACTGACAATCACACTAATGTATCATGAGGTGTAGATATAAAGGAGAACCGCAAGAAGGGGAAAAAACCTTCTACCACACTACGGGACTTTTAAAGGCCATGTACTATAAGTGAAGCAACACAAAAATTTTAAAAGGAAAAAAATGTTTATTACATAATTCTATTTACCACTTGCCGACCCGGCCATAGACAAATGACATCCTGGTTGGACAGTGGAATGCCAGGGTTATAGCTGCAGCAATATGCCAAAACCCCCGGTATTATTTATTTCAGATGGTGATTTTCTACAAGATTAAAGTGGTTTGAGTGGTGAATTCACTACTGGATCACTTTTAGAAGGTGGTTCCCAGGCTTACCTGACCGATTTGGTGAAGTCTAGGACCAATCCCGCACCGCCGGTGGATTGGTAAAGAGAGGGGGGAAGGCAGGATGGCCTCCACTCATCTCTATGGCCTTGGAAGACTGGAATGACACCGGTTCCTCCGGCATGTAATTTATTGTTATTTTTTTTTATAGCAAAAGATCAAACTTTTTTTTTTTTTTTTTTTAATACTTTGTTTTTAAAGGTAGAGGGGAGATTTGTGGACAGATCTCTCTATAAAGAGGACCTGTCTTGCTATCGTAAGGGATTTTTATATTCCTTGCGATAGCAATAAAAGTGATAAAAAAAATGTAAAGGGACAGTGTAAAAAAAAAAATGTTAAATGTTATAATCATTTGTAAAAAAAATGTTTTAAAGCGCACTGTGTTTGTGTGCAGTGGTTAATTTATAACTACAGTAGGTCATATATATATTTATATTACGGTGTTCAAACCACACGTGTGAGGTATTGCCGCGAAAGTCAGAGCAAGAGCAGTAATTCTAGTACTAGACCTCCTCTAAACTGGTAACTTGTAGAAATTTTTAAAGCGTCGTCTATGGAGATTTTTAAGTACTGTAGTTTGACACCATTCCACGAGCGTGCCCAATTTTAAAGCATAACATCATCTTTTATATTGTATAAAAAAATTTGTGTTATTTATTGTGTTTTTGGTTTCTTTTTAGCTCATTAAAGTGTCTTTATGCCCAAAAACTGGCGTTTAAAAAGAAATCTCTGCACAAATACCATGTGACATAAGAAATTGCAACGGCTGCTACTTTTTTCTCTAGGTCCTCTGCTAAAAAAAAGTGTGTATGTGTATGTGTATATATGTATATATAATGTTTTGGGGTTCTAATTAATTTTCTAGCAAAAAAAACACAGATTTTTACATATATGAAAGAAGTGCCAAAATTTTGGCCCGGTAGTCAAGTGGATAAAAGAAAAAGGCTTATTGGGTCTAACATGACCACCTGAAAAATGTTACAATAAAGTGCAATCATCATAAAAAAAATTTAATATTTTTCAAATAAATGATGCAAGTTGATGCTGATATACCTTTAGTGGTTAATTTCTGTATGTTTCGCAGCCGACTGTTGCTTCGTCAGGAAAACCATGAAAGCTTCACCATAAGATTACATGTTACGCATGCACAGATTGCAGCACTTGACAGGGACGACTCACAAATGGCATACCCACCAATCCCCAGCGAGGAAGGTAAGGGGCAACGTCACAGGCATCGGGCCACTCAGAGGAGGAGGTAAAGGCCCAATCCACAACAGCAATGAGCCAGGGAAAGGAAAACGTTGTCCTCATACAGCATGCAAAGCGGTTGTAGATCTAGTAATTTTTAGCAGAGGTTCCCTGAGACTGGAAAGTTATTTCAAGGGTTCCGCTGTGTCAAAAAGGTTGGGAAAGGCTGCACTACTGTTGGGTCACATCCCCCCTCCCCCCAGCCTGTGGTTGGACAATAAATGAGCAGCCACACACTGATTGGATTTCCCCCCTGGTCATTGCCCTATCAGTGAGTTCCCTGTCAGCTTTCAGCACATGTGCATGAAGCAGAAGCCTGTTTGGTCCATTGTGCTTCCCCTTCTTCTCCCAGCTGGAGCTCTGCTGATATAAAGACAGATTTAGGTACTTATACAATTTTTTTTTTTTTAAACATACGGCTGTGCCTGGTGTATTAAGGGGCGGTCTTAAGTATGCACGAAAAACAGAAACCCTAGAAATGAACATTATTGGAAAAAAGGCCCATAAAACAGAAAGTTTAAGATAAAAAAAGTTGTGATCTTCATTTCTAAAAACTAGGAGGGTATGTTTGGGGGAGTTCCAGGAAAGGGGAGCAACGTGAGAGAAGTTCTGAAGACACAGCTGAAAAGTGATGACCCAAAAGGGAAGTTTGCGGACTGGAAGAAGAACACTACAAGTCTTTGTTTGCAGGCAGGGTGAGGAGAACATGTTCTTCCCGCTGCACTTCTCTAAATCTGACAATCATTTCTACTTTGAACAATGGAATCCCCCAACAAAAGTCCTCCTCTTTTGACTGAGAATATTTTACCGACCGGCTAGATTTGGGAAACATGCAAAAGTCGGTAAATTATAGAAGATGGGCCTCCATTTACTGATATGTCTGAAATAAGAGCTGCCACGTTGACTTACTCCTCCAGTCGGATTCAAATTTCAATTCCGTAAAAAGAAATCTAGTTATATATTTCCACATACTGTACATCCTTCACCCCCACTCCAAACCAACAAGGGCCGGGCCACCCAGAAGTAGACCTGCACTTTTTTTGCATTACCCATGATATAAATTTAATATAAAAATGCAATATGCCCCTGTAATGATCATAAAAGGTAGACCACTGAAAAATCAGGGTTCCTCAAGAAGGAGCTAAGGTTCCGTGAGCAATGACCGATTTCTGACCCTAGAAATAGTAACCACTGACACCAATGAAAGGGGATCCTTCTCCCACTGATTACCAAGAAGTCCCTTCTTCACTGATCACTAATATAAGGGGAGCAGTTCATTGACCATCAATGTAAGGGGGGCATTTACTAACCATCACTGTAAGGGGGGCATTTTACTAACCATCAATGTAAGGGGCCACTTTACTAACCATCAATGTAAGGGGCCACTTTACTAACCATCAATGTAAGGGGCCACTTTACTAACCATCAATGTAAGGGGCCACTTTACTAACCATCAATGTAAGGGGCCACTTTACTAACCATCAATGTAAGGGGCCACTTTACTAACCATCAATGTAAGGGTCCACTTTAATAACCATAAATGTAAGGGGCCACTTTACTAACCATCAATGTAAGGGGCCACTTTACTAACCATCAATGTAAGGGGCCACTTTACTAACCATCAATGTAAGGGGCCACTTTACTAATCATCAATGTAAGGGTCCACTTTACTAACCATCAATGTAAGGGGCCACTTTACAAACTACCAATGTAAGGGGCCACTTTACTAACCATCAATGTAAGGGGCCACTTTACTAACCATCAATGTAAAGGGGCCACTTTAATAACCATAAATGTAAGGGGCCACTTTACTAACTACCAATGTAAGGGGGGCATTTTACTAACCATCACTGTAAGGGGCCACTTTACTAACCATCAATGTAAGGGGCCACTTTACTAACCATCAATGTAAGGGGCCACTTTACTAACCATCAATGTAAGGGGCCACTTTACAAACTACCAATGTAAGGGGCCACTTTACTAACCATCAATGTAAGGGGCCACTTTACTAACCATCAATGTAAGGGGCCACTTTACTAACCATCAATGTAAGGGGCCACTTTACTAACCATCAATGTAAGGGGCCACTTTACTAACCATCAATGTAAGGGGCCACTTTACTAACCATCAATGTAAGGGGGGCATTTTACTAACCATCACTGTAAGGGGCCACTTTACAAACTACCAATGTAAGGGGCCACTTTACAAACTACCAATGTAAGGGGCCACTTTACTAATTACCAATGTAAGGGGCTACTTCACTAACTACCAAGCACTTTACTAACCGCCAAGAGGCAACTGCACTAACTACTAATGTAAGGGGCTACTTTACTAACCACCAAATGCAGTGGCACAAAATTTTTTTTTTTGGGGGGGGGCGCAAACAAACTGAAAAATTAACCTGTTAGTAATGCAGGACTGTAAATAACCATTTATCAGGCAATTATGATTACTGCTAGATAAAACAGTGCCCATCAGTTGCAGCCTCACTGTGCCCATCACAGTAGGCCAATCACATCCACATTTCAAGTAAAATAAAATAAAACCACTTGACAAAAGTTAAGACCCTGCGCCCCTATTGATGGGCCGCCACTGTCAATGTAAGGGGCCACTTTACTAACCACCAAGGCATAGTTACCCACATTTCAAAAAAAAAAAATTACAGGGACATCTTTTCTTTGCTGTGTATCCAGCAAACCATCGTAGGTGGAGAATGCACTTTAGTTATGGGCGGAGCAGTCATTTGAAATAATGTGTCGTGGAGTATAAATATTGGGGATATGAATATGGTATGGGGTGTACTGTATATAATGTAGGGTGATTATAATAGGGGGTGTATGCAATGTGTCGTGTATATAATTTGGGGTGTTTATAATTTAGGGGTATACTGTATATACTCGGATGTACTGTACATGTTGTGATGTGTATTTAATAGGGGGGTGTATATAATGTGTGGTCTATATAATTGTAGATGTGTATGATATCTGGAGTGTATATAACTGAGGGGTGTTTAAAATTGGGGTGTATATAATTGTTGGGTTATATAATCATGGGGTTTATATAATTGGGGTGTACATAATTGGAATGTTTTTAATGTGTGGTGTATATAATTAGGGTTTTTTTTTTTTACCTAGGGGTATATAAATGGCAGCGTATAAAATGTGGGGTGTGTATATATTTGGGGGTGTACATATTGTTGGGTGTATGTAATGTGGTAGACCCCACATTGTGGAGTTTTTATAATTGGGAAGTGTATATACAGTCAAAGAAATGACACTTTGCTACAATGTAAAGTAGTGAGTGTACAGCTTGTATAACAGTGTAAATTTGCTGTCCCCTCAAAATAACTCAACACACAGCCATTAATGTCTAAACCGCTGGCAACAAAAGTGAGTACACCCCTAAGTGAAAATGTCCAAATTGGGCCCAAAGTGTCAATATTTTGTGTGGCCACCATTATTTTCCAGTACTTCCTTAACCCTCTTGGGCATGGAGTTCACCAGAGCTTCACAGGTTGTCACTGGAGTCCTCTTCCCCTCCTCCATGACGACATCACAGAGCTGGTGGATGTTAGAGACCTTGCACTCCTCCACCTTCTGTTTGAGGATGTCCCACAAATGCTCAATAGGGTTTAGGTCTGGAGACATGCTTTGGCTAGTCCATCATCTTTACCCTCATCTTCTTTAGCAAGGCAGTGGTCGTCTTGGAGGTGTGTTTGGGGTCGTTATCATGTTGGAATACTGCTCTGCGGCCCAGTCTCTGAAGGGAGGGGATCATGCTCTGCTTCAGTATGTCACAGTACATGTTGGCATTCATGGTTCCCTCAATGATCTGTAGCTCCCCAATGCCGGAAGCACTCATGCAGCCCCAGACCATGACACTCCCACCACCATGCTTGACTGTAGACAAGACACACTTGTCTTTGTACTCCTCACCTGGTTCCGCCACACACGCTAGACACCATCTGAACCAAATACGTGTATCTTGGTCTCATTAGATTACAGGACATGGTTCCAGTAATCCATGTCCTTAGTGTGTTGGCTCTCTTGTGCATCATCTTTAGAAGAGGCTTCCTTCTGGGATGACAGCCATGCAGACCGATTTGATGCAGTGTGCGGCGTATGGTCTGAGTACTGACAGGCTGACCCCCCCCCACCCCTTCAACCTCTGCAGCAATGCTGGCAGCACTCATACATCTATTTCCCAGAGACAACCTCTGGATATGATGCTGACCACGTGCCCTCAACTTCTTTGGTCTACCAGGGCGAGGCCTGTTCTGAGTGGAACCTGTCCTATTAAACCACTGTATGGTCTTGGCCACCGTGCTACAGCTCAGTTTCAGGGTCTTGGCAATCTTCTTATAGCCTAGGCCATCTTTATGTAGAGCAACAATTCTTTTTTTCAGATCCTCAGAGAGTTCTTTGCCATGAGGTGCCATGTTGAACTTCCAGTGACCAGTATGAGAGAGTGAGAGCGATAACACCAAATTTAACACACCTGCTCCTTATTCACACCTGAGACCTTGTAACACTAACGAGTCACATGACACCGGAGAGGGAAAATGGCTAATTGGGCCCAATTTGGACATTTTCACTTAGGGGTGTACTCACTTTTGTTGCCAGCGGTTTAGACATTAATGGCTGTGTGTTGAGTTATTTTGAGGGGACAGCAAATTTACACTGTTATACAAGCTGTACACTCACTACTTTACATTGTAGCAAAGTGTCATTTCTTCA
Source organism: Lithobates clamitans (assembly GCA_037952925.1). Lineage (NCBI taxonomy): Eukaryota > Metazoa > Chordata > Amphibia > Anura > Ranidae > Lithobates > Lithobates clamitans. Next base: position 58,192 of record JBBGZY010002536.1, on the reverse strand, counting down.
GTGTTGTCACATGAAAAGATAGAAGAAAATATTTACAAAAATGTGACTGAGGGGTCTACTCACTTTTGTGAAATACTGTAACACGGAGGATGTATATGTAATGTGGTAAGCCTCACATTGCAGGGTTTTTATAATGGGGATCTATATTTGGAGGGGTTTATATAATTGGGGGGAGTATGGATGCAGATTGTTTTATACAGTGGGGTGTGCATATTTGGGGTGTGGAGGGGTAAGTTGCAGCATATTAGAGCTCTGTGATTGGTGGTTATAAACCCCTCCTCTTTAGAGATTGGAGGTAACAAAGATGAATTCTGGCCAGAGAATGACATCATGTGCAGCCCTGTGATTGGTGCAAGATCTCTCCTTGCCTCTTTGTTCCCCCCGTTGTGTGTCCCCGAGCCCCTCCGAATCACCGACACTCCTTATTCCTGTAACCTCCTCACTTAGCGGAGAGTCAGGGCTTTGCAGAGACGTGCCCCTGTGTGTACTGCTCTCTGCTACTCCTGGTAACAGTTTGTACAAAGTTGTGTCGGAAAAGCTTTATAAAAACCGTGACTGTCCCGGTGAATTTGGGACAGTTGGCAACCACCAATGTAGGGGGGCACTTTTATTTTAAGCATCATTGTAGGCATTTCTCCACCAACGTGAGGGAACACTACACGTTTCACTGTCCGTGAATATTTTCTGGCCATTATTCATTTCATTCATTTATGTTGTACAGAGTAGCCTTGGGTGACAAATACACTAAATATGCCCCATTTCGTATTATTTATTCTAATGCAATAATTGCAACTTACTGGTCACGTGAATGTACCATGAGCTATAGATACAGTCATTATTAACACAGGTTCCCTGAGACCTGAAAGCTATTGGTTCCCCCTTATGAAAAGGGATGGGAAAGGCTGGTATACAGTGTCATTTAGGTAGCTTTGTGCTGACATCTAGTGGCTATAAGTGGAACTACATAATGTTTCTAGAAAATGTGGACAATAATGCATTCTATCAATCTGTCTTGAAATAACTCACCCAACCAGTTTCTGTCAGGGCAAAAAAAAAAGGCAAGGCATATAAATCTCTTGTAAAATTTGAAAAATGTACCGACCACGTGCAGATGTTTGGAATGAGTTCAAAGTTCACTTGTATCTTGCTGAATTTATATGACTTTATATGAAAACTGATAAAGAATAAAACATATGGAATTTTTACATAAACCTGATGGAGGATTCGCTACTGAGAATTGCCGCTCTGATGAAACATTGCGAATGTGGAAGTGACCCAGCTGTGTTTTTAAATTGGTATTAAGGGGAAATAACAGTATGTTTATATATATATATATATACATATACATACACACACACACACATATACTGTATATATATAATATATATATACATACACACACACACAGATTATATATATATATATATATATATATATATATATATATATATATATATATATATATATATATATATATATATATATATATATATATATATAGTTACATAGTAGGTGAGGTTGAAAAAAAGACACAAGTCCATCAAGCCCAACCTATGTGTGTGATTATATGTCAGTATTACATTGTATATCCCTGTATGTTGTGGTTATTCAGGTGATTATCTAATAGTTTCTTGAAACTATCGATGCTCCCCGCTGAGACCACCGCCTGTGGAAGGGAATTCTACATCCTTGCCGCTCTTACAGTAAAGAACCCTCTACGTAGTTTAAGGTTAAACCTCTTTTCTTCTAATTTTAATGAGTGGCCACGAGTCTTGTTAAACTCCCTTCAGCAAAAAAAGTTTTATCCCTATTGTGGGGTCACCAGTACGGTATTTGTATATTGAAATTATATCCCCTCTCAAGCGTCTCTTCTCCAGAGAGAATAAGTTCAGTGCTCGCAACCTTTCCTCATAACTAAGATCCTCCAGACCCTTTATTAGCTTTGTTGCCCTTCTTTGTACTCGCTCCATTTCCAGTACATCCTTCCTGAGGACTGGTGCCCAGAACTGAACAGCATACTCCAGGTGCGGCCGGACCAGAGTCTTGTAGATCGGGAGAATTATTTTTTTATCTCTGGAGTTGATCCCTTTTTTAATGCCAATATTCTGTTTGCTTTATTAGCAGCAGCTTGGCATTGCATGCCATTGCTGAGCCTATCATCTGCTAGGACCCCCGGGTCCTTTTTCATCCTAAATTCCCCCAGAGGTTCTCCCTCCAGTGTATAGATTGCATTCATATTTATGCCACCCAAATGCATTATTTTACATTCTTCTACATTGAACCTCATTTGCCATGTACTTGCCCACCCCATTAATTTGTTCAGAACTTCTTGCAAGGTTTCCACATCCTGCGGAGAAGTTATTGCCCTGCTTAGCTTAGTATTGTCCACAAATACAGAGATTGAACTGTTTATCCCATCATCCAGGTCATTTATGAACAAATTAAATAGGATTGATCCCAGCACAGAACCCTGGGGGACCCCACTACCCACCCCTGACCATTCTGAGTATTCCCCATTTATCACCACCCTCTGAACTCACCCTTGTAGCCAGTTTTCAATCCATGTACTCACCCTATGGTCCATGCCAACGGACCTCATTTTGTACAGTAAATGGTTATGGGGAACTGTGTCAAATGCTTTTGCAAAATCCAGATACACCACATCTACGGGCCTTCCTTTATCTAGCCGGCAACTCACCTCCTCATAGAAGGTTAATAGATTGGTTTGGCAAGAACGATTCTTCATGAATCCATGCTGATTACTGCAAATGATACCGTTCTCATTACTAAAATCTTGTATATAGTCCCTTATCATCCCCTCCAAGAGTTTGCATACTATTTATGTTAGGCTAATGCTGCGTACACACGAGTGGACATTTCGACCGGACTATCCGACGGACTTTCGGCGGACTTCCAACGGACTTTCCCAACGAACGGACTAGCCTACATACGATCACACCAAAGTCCGACGGATTCATACGTGATGATGTACACCAGACTAAAATAAGGAAGTTGATAGCCAGTAGCCAATAGCTGCCCTAGCGTCGGTTTTAGTCCGTCGGACTAGCATACAGACGAGCGAATTTTTCGACCAGACTCGAGTCCGTCGGAAAGATTTGAAACATGTTTTATTTCTAGGTCCGTCAGACTTTTGGGGAAAAAAAGTCCGCTGGAGCCCACACACGATTGTATTGTCCGACGGAGTCCAGTCCGCCGGACCAAGTCTGCCGGAAAGTCCACTCGTGTGTATACGGCATAACTGGTCTGTAATTCCCAGGGATGTATTTTGGGCCCTTTTTAAATATTGGTGCTACATTGGCTTTTCTCCAATCAGCTGGTACCATTCCAGTCAGTAGACTGTCAGTAAAAATTAGGAAAAATGGTCTGGCAATTACTTGACTGAGTCCCCTAAGTACCCTCGGGTGCAAGCCATCTGGTCCCGGTGATTTATTAATGTTAAGTTTCCCAAGTCTAATTTTAATTCTGTCCTCTGTTAACCATGGAGGTGCTTCCAGTGATGTGTCCTGAGGATAAACACTGCAGTTTTGGTTACTGAAGCCCCCCGATTCCCTAGTGTAGACTGAGGAGAATAATACATTCAATACCTTCGCCATCTCCCCATCCTTTGTAACCAGAAGTCCTTCCTCATTCTTTATGGGGCCAATATGGTCTGTCCTCCCTTTTTTAATGTTTACATAATTAAAGAATTTCTTGAGATTTTTTTTTTTGCTCTCCTCCGCTATGTGTCTTTCATGTTCTATCTTAGCTGTCCTTATTGCACCCTTACATTTCTTGTTGCATTCTTTATAAAGTTGGAATGCTGATTATGAACCCTCAACCTTGTATTTTTTGAAGGCCTTCTCCTTTGCTTTTATATGCATTTTTACATTGGAGATAAAGTGGAAGTAAACCCTCCTATCGTTTTCAGCCAAGGAAGCTGCCATCTTGGCCTCTGTTTAATCTACAACTGCCATGATGCTGCACATGTGATCCGTTATGACACCAGCCATTGGATGATTTGACAGTTTGGTTGAGAGCACAACCAATGGGAGTGTTACATTTCCGGCACGTGCCGGAAAGGTAACTGTTTTATGGATGGGTTTACTTCCGCTTTAAGCCATCCAAGACTTTTGTTCACTCGTTTAAATTTATTACCCAATGGGATGCACTGGCTAATGCATAGCTCCCAATTGTCCCTGATTTTCGAGGGACTGTCCCTGATTTGGCACAATGTCCCTCTGTCCCTCGCCCCCCCTCATTTGTCCCTCATTTTGGTCTGATCCATATAGTTGTAAATCAAATGTATTTTTTATCTTTCAAAAAGTGTTTCCCAGTGTAAACCTTCCATACAAATTCTAAATTGCTGCATTTGTAAATTTTAAAAGCCAATATAATTGAATAGTAGTGGTAAAAAAAAAGCCCTTGTGGATTTAATTAACCTTTTGTTTTGGTTAATTCTCCTTTAAGGGGGTGTGGCAGGGGGGCGTTTCCTATGCCTACATACGTTTGTTAGTAGGTGTCCCTCATTCCCATCTCAAAATGTTGGGAGGTCTTTCTAATGCCCTTATTTAATATGCTCTTAAAGCGAACCCATGTCTTCTCTGTGTTCTTTGTTCCTAAGATTTCATCCCAATTTATGCCTTCTAGCAAGGTTTGTAGTTTAGGGAAGTTGGCTCTTTTGCAATTCAGTGTCTTTGTTCCCCTTATGTTTCCTATTTGTGTGGTTTATACTAAAGCCAATTATATATGAACTGTATATTTTTAGTTCAATTTGGGTTAAATGGAGAACTAATATTTTTGACACAAAACTGTCCCATGGGGATTTGTCTATCAATTTCTTATTATCCTTAGCACCATCAAGAAGCCAAATTCCAGATTTTCCTTTTTTTAAAATGTGTTTATTTTTTTGCTATATTCACACAGAACAGAAGAAATGTACTAGTAAAGAGAGTCACCCCTATACCCCCTCATCACATCAGAGGTCCCCTCTTCATATCAGAGTCAGCCCTATACATCAGGGCTCCCTCCATCACATCAGAGGGCTCCTCTTAATGTCAGAGTCACCACTACACATCAGAGGGTCCCCTTATACATGAGTCTCACAGTACCCCCATCAAAGAGCACCCCAATTACACAGCCCCCTCTACACGTCAGAGCCCTACCTTTTGGCTCAAGCAGCATGGTAGGGGGTGGGAGGTGGTGGAGGTCTGTAGCAGGCAAACTTCAGCTGGCCCTGCATGCAGCCTGCCCTGGATCAGAGACATGAGTTACCATGGTGCAGGCAAGATGGCCACCCTCACCATGGCAATGAATGACACCATGCATCTTGGCCTCAGAATATCATTGATTGTTATGGTGCTAGCAGCCAGCCTGGCTGCACCATGTAAACTCATGATGCTAAACCAGGACAAGCTAAGTGCCATGCTCAGGTCACCCCGGGGGAACGCAGATGGCACCCTGGTTAAGAAACACTGGCCCGGTGCACATATCTCCATATTAAATACAAACCCACCTGTATGACAGTGTTAGAGTCTATGTTGGAGAATGGTGAACCTGCACAATACAGTACAATGCATGAGGACTAATAGAACAAGTACAGGTATTATAGTGGACACTAGCCATTCCTGATTTTTGTATACGGGCCACATATAACAAGGAGCTAACCGATAGTTGGGTGGTCATAGTCCGGATGATCCGTGCCTTGTCATATATAATAAAGAATGTACAACTCTTATATTAGATAATTCCAGCTATGGATATTTTATACATAATTATATTGATCCAACTTGGACCAATGTAACTATGTATAAACCACACCTGACCGATGCTCCTACCCTGTTTCCCCAAAAATAAGACCTAGCGTGATTGTCGGTGATGGCTGCAATATAAGCCCTTCCCCCCAAATAAGCCCTACCCTGTTTCCCCGAAAATAAGACCTACCCTGAAAATAAGACCTACAAGGACTTTAACTGGGGCTTATTTTGGGGGTAGGGCTTATATTGCAGCCCTCACCGACAATCATGCTAGGTCTTATTTTCGGGGAAACAGGGTAGAAGCTGGGAATCAGGGAAGTAAGACACCACTACTACACCACTAATTAATTTATCTCTACTTGCTTTCAGGTCCTGTGCTGGTTGGCTGGCCTGATCCATAATGAACGTAAGAGGTTGGCTGTTGGACACGGGCACCATTCAGAGAATGCATTGCATTTGCTGAATAAATGCAAAGCTTCCTCCGATTGGAGGAGGCGAAGGGTGTGATGTCACTGTGCAGTCTCTCCACCTCATCCAATCAGAGAACGCTTTGCATTCATTGAGAAAATGCAAAGCATTTTCCGAGGGGAGAAGGGAGGGGCAAAAAGTTTGCTCTGCCCACCTATGGGACCATGGCAGACTAATGCCCCGTACACACGATCGGAGATTCCGACAACAAAATCCTGGATTTATTTCCGACGGATGTTGTCACAAACTTGTCTTGCATACACACGGTCACACAAATGTTGTCGGAAATTCCGAACGTCAAGAACGCGGTGACGTACAACACGTACAACGAGCCGAGAAAAATTAAGTTCAATAGCCAGTGCGGCTCTTCTGCTTGATTCCGAGCATGCGTGGAATTTTGTGCGTCGGAATTGTGTACACGCGATCAGAATTTCCAACGGATTTTGTTGTCGGAAAATTTGAGAACCAGCTCTCAAATTTTTGTTGTCGGAAATTCCGACAACAAATGTCCGATGGAGCCTACACACAATCGGAATTTCCGACAACAAGCTCCTATCGAACATTTGTTGTTGGAAATTCCGACCGTGTGTACGGGGCATAAGAGTTAAGTTGGCAGTTAGCGAGATAACAGTTTTTTATAATGATGGTAAAATGTTATTGTCACATGTTAGTGTGGTACGAGCTAGCCCTTATAAAAAAAAGGAATTAAAAGTGCGTTATGCCCTGTACACATGACCGGTTTTCCCATTGGAATAAACTCTGAAGGTTTTTCTGAAGGAGTTTCGACGAAATTCCGCTCAAGCTGTCTTGCATACACACGGTCACATCAAATTCCGACCGTCCAGAACAAGGTGACGTAGAACAAGTATGATGGGACTAGAAATAGGAAGTTCAATAGCCAGTAGCCAATAGCTTCCGTCTCGTACTTGCTTCAGAGCATGTGTAATTTTTGGTACGTTAAACAGCATACAGAGAAGCGGTTTTCCCGATAGGAATTGGGTCCGTCGTAAATATTTAGTTCTCTTTCTAGGTTCGTCTGAATTTTCAACGTAAAAAGTCCAATGGGGCACACACACGATCGGAATATACGATGAAAAGCTCCCGTCAGACTTTTTCTGTCAGACATTCCGCTCGTGTGTACGCGGCATAAGAGCTGGAGTCGACGGTGGATCAACAAAGAAGGAGCGTAACGCCCTCCCACCCATCGTCGCGGTCCTTATTATGTGGTTTGGTCCTTTTCTCATGAAAAGGGACAGTTCTGTAGATATGAAACATGTTTTGTATTAACTCGAGCTGTTATGGCTGAGTTAAATGTGATCATTTTATGGTATAATATAAGTGAAAGTGTTATGTTATATATACTTTGGATATGGTTTTATGGTTGGCAAAATAAAGGGCCACGGCCATTTCATATCCACTTAAAAAGGGGTTGGTTTTTATTTATTTATTTATATTATTTATTTGTGTAAGTTCTGTTTACGGCCCCATTGGCGCCCGTGCTCAGCGGCCGACCTCCTGTATTCACAATGCAGCAGAGCAATTGCTCTGCACAGGAAGGATGCAGAAGCCAGTGGAGATCACTGGAGTAGTGGTGTAGTAGTGATGTCTACTTCATAGATTTCCAGCTTCTAGAGGGATCCCACAGGTATGGTACATGCATAGTCACATTGGTCCACATGTTGTGACGGAACCATCCAGCACCCAGCTTGGGTGCCTCCGTGAAAAAAAAAAAGCTTCCTCCAGTCTGGACCCAGGAACCAAGTATTGTAGCTGAGCACCCAAGATACTAGATGGCACTAGCTTAGGTGCACATTGGAACTGGAACTGTTTATTGTAAAGTCACACAGAATATATAGCACACAAGATCAGGAAGAGCCTGATCACATTACCCTAACAATACAAACTGTAAACATAAATATAAATAAAGTGATACTAAGGTCTCAGTTTTTTTTAAGTTAAAAATAACAAACATGTTTTTGCACAGAGCAGCTCAGATCCTCCTCTTCTCAGGTCCCTCTTCTGTGCTCCTGGCCCCTCCCTCCTGTTGAGTGCCCCCCACAGCAAGCAGCTTGGTATGGGGGCACCCGAGCCGAGCCACAGCTCCGTGTGTCCATTCAGACATGGAGCCGCAGCCTGGCACCACCCCTTTCTCTTCTCATTGGCTGACTGACTTTGGTTGACGGCAGCGGGAGACAATGGTGCCACGCTGCTGTCTCAGCCAATGAGGAGTGGAGTCCCAGGCACCTGAGAAAATCCTGCAACATCCCTGGATCTAGATGGGCTCAGGTAAGTGTTAGGGGGGCTGCTGCACACTGAAGGCTTTTTATTCTAATGCATTCAGATAAAACAAAAACTTCTGCCTTTACAACCACTTTAACATAGCTAAGGAACTACACAATGTTAATCCACATCTAGCAACTAATAGCTGACAGTGATCTAATTAACATGAATTAATTAGCAACTAGTCACTTAAACAACCCGAGGTGCCCAGACCATTCTTTAGGGATCCCACCTCATCTCGGATTGTCCGGCACCAGTCTACAACAGTCTATGAGACAAACTCATACAATGTTCCAGAAGTCTGAAAAGGTGGAATTAATTTATCATCACAGGTCCCCTGAGGATTATGGTTGATAAATATTTCTGTCCCAAGTGGAGGAGCCTCTCCAACCCAGTCCTCAGGAAGGCCACCAAATCCCCTGTTCTCAGCATTCATCGCGTTATTGTCCATCATTAGAGAATGATCTGCTCTCTCCATGGGATCAGACGCTGAACTGGAACTCTTTACCATGCTCTGACCATGAGAAGCAGACAAAATCCCTAGTCTCCTCCATGGGCCATAATCAGTGGGTAGGAGGCTTGTCCCTAGTCCAGTGGTGGCTGGTGCTCAATATTGGGGGGGGGGGGGGCGGCAGACAAACATCACCGCCACGGGAGACGGACAGGAAGGTGCCGAGCCCCCCCCCATGAGAGATGGACAGGAAGGGGGCGATCACCCCCCCCCACGGGAGATGTATGGGAAGGCAGAGATCAGAGGCCTCCCTACCTTAGGAGGCAGATGACGAGGGTCCGGTGTAGGGCTGCTGCTCCTCGTTCCAGCTTGCGAAGCTTGAGAAGAGCCAGGGCAGTTACAAATAGGAAGTGGGTCCTGAGACCCGATTGGTTGGGAGTCCTAAGACTCCCTGGCCAATCGGGTCTCAGGACTCGCTTCCTGATTGGCCAGGAGAAGAACCAGGAAGACAATAGCGAATACCAAGCCCACCCTTTTTTGAAGCCAATTAGTCTCAGGCTCCAATCATGTGCTTCCAAAAAAAACATTGAAATCCGTGCGTTTGGTGCCCTGCATGTAGTTTAGCGGCCAGGCGCATGGATCAGGGGGGCGGCACCCCTGCGCCCCTTATAGACGGGCCGCCACTGATTAGTGGGTAGGAGGCTTGCCCCTAGTCCCCTCCAAAAGCCTCTGTTCTGTTTGGGCCTGTCACAAATGTAACCACGGTATGTTAAATTATCCACACCTGAATTCTTCAATGTGCGAGAGAATAACGCATGCTGTTTCAAAGAACATGAAAAATGGAAAGGATTATTATGAGAGGTATGTATGTCCTGCGGGGAATATTTGAAATATCTGTCATACTCAGTAATGTTTGTGCCAGGTTATTTGTAATTAATTTAATTTTTTGCATAGAAATTAGCTTACACTGATTTATTCTTACAGAGGCATCCCCATTTTGGGAAAAATTTGAATTTAGGATTTTTTCCCTATCTAGGCATTAGTATTAAAAATTAAATAATTAGTATAATCGTAGGTCACCTTATCCCAGCTGTTCTTTAATCTTGAAAGAAGAACTTCCGTAATTAAAAAAAAAATAAATTGCTGAGCACGGTTACAATTTTAAAAAAATGGTTATTTGGTTTTAGTGGCCACCTTCAATGCAGCTCTGTCTGCAGCAAAATACCTTTCCTCCACTAGATGGTGCTGCTTTCCTGGGTTGATGACAGCCAAGGTCATTTAATCTCCTTCCAGTGAGTCCAGGCTGTCATGGACACTCCCCCATGGGGAAGGGAGGGGTATGTATGAACCATGGGGAAGGGAGGGTCATGATATGTACCTAGACCCACAGAAAGGAGATTGTATGCAGAAATATTGCTGCACAATATTACTATTTATATATATATATATATACAGTGGAGACGGAAAGTATTCAGACCCCCTTAAATGTTTCACTCTTTGTTATATTGCAGCCATTTGCTAAAATCATTTAAGTTCATTTTTTTCCTCATTAATGTACACACAGCACCCCATATAGACAGAAAAACACAGATTTGGTGACATTTTTGTAGATTTAATAAAAAAGAAAAACTGAAATATCACATGGTCCTAAGTATTCAGACCCTTTGATGTGACACTCATATATTTAACTCAGGTGCTGTCCATTTCTTCTGATCATCCTTGATAAGGTTCTACACCTTCATTTGAGTCCAGCTGTGTTTGATTATACTGATTTGACTTGATTAGGAAAGCCACACACCTGTCTATATAAGACCTTACAGCTCACAGTGCATGTCAGAGCAAATGAGAATCATGAGGTCAAAGGAACTGCCTGAAGAGCTCAGAGACAGAATTGTGGCAAGGCACAGATCTGGCCAAGGTTACAAAAAAATTTCTGTTGCACTTAAGTTTCCTAAGAGCACATTGGCCTCCATAATCCTTAAATGGAAGATGTTTGGGATGACCAGAACCCTTCCTAGAGCTGGCCGTCCAGCCAAACTGAGCTACCGGGAGAGAAGAGCCTTGGTGAGAGAGGTAAAGAAGAACAATGATCACTGTGGCTGAGCTCCAGAGATGCAGTCAGGAGATGGGAGAAAGTTGTAGAAAGTCAACCATCACTGCAGCCCTCCACCAGTCGGGGCTTTATGGCAGAGTGGCCCGACGGAAGCCTCTCCTCAGTGCTAGACACATGAAAGTCCGCATGGAGTTTGCTAAAAAAAAACACCTGAAGGACTCCAAGATGGTGAGAAATAAGATTCTCTGGTCTGATGAGATCAAGATAGAACTTTTTGGCCTTAATTCTAAGTGGTATGTGTGGAGAAAACCAGGCACTGCTCATCACCTGTCCAATACAGTCCCAACAGTGAAGTATGGTGGTGGCAGCATAATGCTGTGGGGGTGTTTTTCAGCTGCAGGACGACTGGTTGCAATCGAGGGAAAGATGATTATGGCCAAGTACAGGGATATCCTGGATGAAAACCTTCTCCAGAGTGCTCAGGACCTCAGACTGGGCCGAAGGTTTACCTTCCAACAAGACAATGACCCTAAGCACACAGCTAAAATAACGAAGGAGTGGCTTCACAACAACTCTGACTGTTCTTGAATGTCCCAGCCAGAGCCCTGACTTAAACCCAATTGAGCATCTCTGGAGAGACCTAAAAATGGCCGTCCACCAATGTTTACCATCCAACCTGACAGAACTGGAGAGGAACCACAAGGAGGAATGGCAGAGGATCCCCAAATCCAGGTGTGAAAAACTTGTTGCATCTTTCCCAAAAAGACTCATGGCTGTATGAGATCAAAAGGGGGCTTCTACTAAATACTGAGCAAAGGGTCTGAATACTTAGGACCATGTGATATTTCAGTTTTTCTTTTTTAATAAATCTGCAAAAATATCAACAATTCTGTGTTTTTCTGTCAATATGGGGTGCTGTGTGTACATTAATGAGGAAAAAAATGAACTTTAGCAAATGGCTGCAATATAACAAAGAGTGAAAAATTTAAGGGGGTCTGAATACTTTCCGTCCTCACTGTGTGTATGTATACGTATATATATATATATATATATATATATATATATATATATATATATATATATATATATATATATATACATTATAAATAAATACAACCAAATGTATATGTGAACTCTATGTGTCCCACCTAGGACCATTTGCATAGATAATAAAAATATTAGACTGTATTTCCCTTTAAATTCAGCCTGTTGATACCTCTCAAAAATGGTGCTATGCTCACTCCTGGTTGTGGTGTGATGTCATCGGCTCCTCCCCACACAGTACATCATTAGGTCATGTGACTTCATCAGGAATAATACTGGCTTGCAACCAGGGCCTGATGGTTATTTCTTTATGTGTAAATACATTAAATGAAATAGTAATTTAAATTGTAAATGCAGCACAAGGATTATTCTGATTGTATTCAGATGAGGTGGGGCATTCATTTCAGGGCTGCTCTAGCTGATCTGAATGTTAATATTTAAAGTAGATGTGAAACCAATCAGCAGTTGTGGCTGGTGCTCAATTTTCTTGAAGGAGTGCCCCCCCCCGCCAGCCAACCAGCCACATAACCCACCCCACACCCCCCCGGCGCTCGCTCAATCGTTTTCCGCTTCCCACCCGTTGCTCGATCGCTCACCCATCACCCGCCAGGCCCCCTGCCCACCCGGACATACCCCATACAGGTCATGGCTTTGCAGGCTTCTCTCCCTGAGTCACCTCCTGAGTCCCGGCGGTCGTGTCTCCTCCCGGCCAATCAGGAGTTATTACTCGCGGCCAATCGGGTCTTAGGACTCCCGGCCAATCGGGTCTCGGGACCTGCTTCCTGATTGGCCGGGAGGAGAAACAGGAAGACATTAGCGAATATTAATTAGCTATTGCCACACAACTGGGTGGGCTTGGGCGCAGAGCCCACCCTTTTTGAAGCCAATTAGAGCCTCCAGCTCTAATCATGTGCTTAAAAAAAAACCCATTGGAATCCATGTGTCCGGCACCCTGCATGTAGATTAGAGTCCGGGTGCATGTATTAGGGGGCGGCACCCCTGCGCCCTGCACGAGCGGCCGCCACTGCCAATCACTAAAATCTCATAGAAGTCCCAACATGTTAATTTCATTGACTCCCCCCCCCGTTGATCCTGCCATGGAGGTCAGGTCTTCAGGCTATTTCCTTTTAACTGGTGGCAGCTGTCTCCCGATTCTGCTCCTGCATTGTCGTGCTGTCACAGTCACCCCCTGGTGGAGGATATAAGCGATCACTCCTGTACAAATTAAACAGGAATGGTTCACTGTTATTATTATTATTATTAATATTATTATTATTATTACAACATTATGAGGAAGTCAGTCCAGAACAAGGTCGTGCCTCCAACACTTGTAAACAAGAAGTAGCTGAAAGAGGCCGCGGGAGATCAGCAGCACTGAAATGCATCAACAGAAAAAAAGGTGAAAACAGTATTCTGTGAGAAAATAATGTAATTGTTTATGATATACAGTACTTTAGCAAACTAAATACCATCCAGTTAGGGTTTACATTAAATTGAAGTGAGGTGGGTGATATCACAAGGGGGCTGTGATAGGTGTGAAGTCTTTTCATCTCTTTTAACATGATGGCTGTCTCTAACAATACCTTGTAAAATGTCAGCACATCCTCACCATGGGGGGAGGGGGAGATTTACTAAGACCGGAGCACACAGAATCTGGTGCAGCTGTACATGGTAGCCAATCAGCTTCTAACTTCAGTTTGTTCAATTTAGCTTTGACAATAGAACCTGGAAGCTGATTGGATACTATTCAGAGCTGCCCCAGATTTTGTACGCTTCGGTTTTAGTATCTCAACCCCGTGTTTCCAGTGTCTCTGTACAGATCTCCAGCAGTCTCAGGTAACAGCAGCAGCAATAGTCGGTTGCAGGAAAGGTCATGTATCCTGTTACTGAAAATTCTTTTGAAATTCTTACGAAAATTCTTACGAAAAATCTCCTTATTTTTACTTGACTATCTATTGACTTGACTACTATTTAAATTACATACTATAAACTATCCCTATGTAGCTATTTAAAAAGAATTGCAAAGAATTAAAATAAAATAAAATTGTCAGGGCTCCACTTTAAAGTGTTACTATACCCACAACAGTAAAATCAGTTTGTATATGCAGTAAAGCAGGGGGTCTCAAACTGGCGGCCCTCCAGCTGTTGCGAAACTACAAGTCCCATGAGGCCTTGCAAGGCTGGCAGTTACAAGCGTGACTCCCAAGGCAGAGGCATGATGGGACTTGTAGTTTTGCAACAGCTGGAGGGCCGCCAGTTTGAGACCCCTGCCCGGTAAGGCATGCTTGTTTTATTCACTGTGGAACCTAAGGGGTTAATTCCCTGCATTGTGTAAAAAGGCTGTTTAATTCTGGCTTCTCTGATCCTCCCCTTCTTCCACTGTCCCCTGATAATTTCCTGATAAAACAGAGTCGATGGAGTCAGGCTGCACATGCTCAGTTTGGTGTGTATTGCTAGAGTGCTTTTTTTTTGTTTTTGTGAGTGTGAATGCTATCAGCACAAGGCCAATCAGCACTGTCCAGACAGAGGGTCAGGGATCTTGCAGTCTCATAGGCAGTGGCAGCTGGTATTCAATTTTTTTTTTTGGGGGGTGGGCGGCAAAACTTATCGCCACCCACCCCCCCATCGCTCAATCGTCAGCCCACCAGCCCCACACTTACCCCATCTAGGTGGCGGGTGGCACTTCCTCCTCGTCAGTGGCTTTTCCCTGCGTCTCCTCCTCCTTGGCTTCACAGCGGCTTCCCCTGTGTCTTCTCGTCCTCCTCGGTGGCCAATACGATCGCTTCTTCTCTCGGCCAATCGGTCTCAGGACCCTCTTCCTGATTGGCTGGGAGGAGAATCAGGAGGACAATAACGAATATTCATTTGCTTTTGTCACACAACAGGGTGGGTTCAGGGCACAGTGCTCTACACCCCAAGCCCACCCTTTTTTGAAGGGTCTCAGGCTCTAATCACGTGCTTCTAAAAAAAAAAAACCCAAAAAAACCTATTGGAATCCATGCGTCCGTCGCCATATGTATGTGCCGTTGCTTCAGTTAGACTGTGCCGTTACTGCTGGCTCCCGCACGAATGTGCAGGAGTGACGTCATCGTGGCTCCAGCCAATCACAGCGCCGGAGCCGCGATACCCGGAAGTAGCGATGTCGGCCGCTGCAGCTGTGAACGAGGACCGCTGCGGGGGCTTCAATCTCAGGTAAGTAGTTTATAATGAGTTAGTAAGCTATGCATACTAGCTCATTATGCCTTTGTCTTGCAGGTTTTTGTTTTTTTTTAGGGTTTACAACCACTTTAACTTCCATTTTTTAACTGTTTCCCTTTAAATAATGGGTGCCTCTTTTTTTTTTCTTTTTTTTAAATTTTTTTCTTTTTAATTGACAGCACAATGTTACTTTGTATTCGAAAATACATTCCAGAGAAGGTTACATTGTAGCAGCAGTGTTCTACCACTAGATGGCGCTGCAGCTCTCATTGCGGAAAGTCACCATGGCAGCTCAGTACACAGAAAACTACACATGGAAATGTTTTCAGTCTCTCCCTCTGAGCTGATTGGAAATATACAAAGTTGCTAAAAACAAATACAAACAGAAAGTGGAATCCCAAGTCTGGGCTAATTATTACAATGGCTCAAACAAGGAAAAATATTTATATAACAACTAAGAGCGCTATAGTAGTTTTTACATACAGTATCTCACAAAAGTAAGTACACCCTCACATTTCTGTAAATATTTTCTTCTATCTTTTCATGTGACAACACTGAAGAAATGACACTTTGCTACAATGTAAAGTAGTGAGTGTACAGCTTGTATAACAGTGTAAATTTGCTGTCCCCTCAAAATAACTCAACACACAGCCATTAATGTCTAAACCGCTGGCAACAAAAGTGAGTACACCCCTAAGGGAAAATGTCCAAATTGGGCCCAAAGTGTCAATATTTTGTGTGGCCACCATTATTTTCCAGCACTGCCTTAACCCTCTTGGGCATGGAGTTCACCAGAGCTTCACAGGTTGTCACTGAAGTCCTCTTCCACTCCTCCATGACGACATCACAGAGCTGGTGGATGTTAGAGACCTTGTGCTCCTCCACCTTCCATTTGAGGATGTCCCACAGATGCTCAATAGGGTTTAGGTCTGGAGACATGCTTGGCCAGTCCATCACCTTTACCCTCAGCTTCTTTAGCAAGGCAGTGGTTGTCTTGGAGGTGTGTTTGGGGTTGATATCATGTTGGAATATTGACCTGCAGCCCAGTCTCTGAAGGGAGTGGATCATACTCTGTTGGCATTCATGGTTCCCTCAATCTGTAGCTCCCCAGTGCCGGCAGCACTCATGCAGCCCCAGAGCATGACACTCCCACCACCATGGTTGTCTGTAGGCAAGACACACTTGTCTTTGTACTCCTCACCTGGTTGCCGTCACACACGCTTGTCACCATCTGAACCAAATAAGTTTATCTTGGTCTTATTAGATGTCCTTAGTGTGCTGGCTCTCTTGTGCATCATCTTTAGAAGAGGCTTCCTTCGGGGACGACAACCTTGCAGACCAATTTGATGCAGTGTGCGGCGTATGGTCTGAGCACTGACAGGCTGATCCGCCACCCCTTCAACCTCTGCAGCAATACTGGCAGCACACATACATCCATTTCCCAAAGACAACCTCTGGATATGACTCTGAGCACGTGCACTCAACTTCTTTAGTCGATCATGGCGAGGCCTGTTCTGAGTGGAACTTGTCCTGTTAAACCGCTGTATGGTCTTGGCCACAGAGCTGCAGCTCAGTTTCAGGGTCTTGGTCATTTTCTTATAGCCTGGGCCATCTTTATGTAGAGCAACAATTCTTTTTTTCAGATTCCCAGAGAGTTCTTTGCCATGAGGTGCTCAATAGGGTTTAGGTCTGGAGACATGCTTGGCCAGTCCATCACCTTTCCCCTCAGCTTCTTTAGCAAGGCAGTGGTAATCTTGGAGGTGTGTTTGGGGTCGTTATCATGTTGGAATACTGCCCTGCGGCCCAGTCTCCGAAGGGAGGGGATCATACTCTGCTTCAGTATGTCACAGTACATGTTGGCATTCATGGTTCCCTCAATGATCTGTAGCTCCCCAGTGCCGGGAGCACTCATGCAGCCCCAGACCATGACACTCCCACCACCATGCTTGACTGTAGACAAGACACACTTGTCTTTGTACTCCTCACCTGGTTGCCGCCACACACGCCTGACACCATCTGAACCAAATAAGTTTATCTTGGTCTCATCAGAAAAAAAATGTGAAAACTGGGTACCCCGCCCCCCCCCCCCAAAAAAATGACATACCAAATGTGGCATGTCAGGGGGTCACAAGTACTTAAAGCGGAAGTTCAATTTTTGGGTGGAACTCCGCTTAAACTAAACTAAATAACTAGATTAACGAATCTAAACGAAACGAAACAAATGTTTTTTGTCATGCACATGTCTAGTTTTTACAGCTCCTTCACTGTGGTCTGTATATGAATTAAAGTGTTACTAAACCCAGGACTCTGCATTCACTATATCTGGTCTCCCACAATACACAGAACATGGAAATGCAATTATTTTAGTAAATATAAACAGCTAAATACCTTTTCTCCTCAGCAGTATATAGCAGCCTCTATCAGTATATAGCAGTCTCTATCAGACTTCTATCAGTGTCTGGTTAAAGCTTGTAGGAGGAGTTTGCATTCTCCTCTGACTGTCCTATGAGGCTGCCGGACCCCTGACACTCTGTCTGGACAGTGCTGATGGACCCTGTGCTGATCACATGCACCCTCCCAAGGAAGAAATTAAAAAAACGCTCTAGCAATACACACCAAACTGAGCATGTGCAGAGTGACTCCGAAGGCTCTGTACTGTCAGGAAATGGATTGGGGACAGTGGAAGAAGGGGAGGATCAAAGAAGAGAGGCTCAAACAGCCGTTTTGCACAATGCGGAGGATTAACCCCCTTCTACAGTGAGTATAACAAGCATGCTGTTCTGCATATACAGACTGATTTTACTGTTGTGGGTTTAGTACGACTGTAAGGAGGTGTCAATGAGGACATCAAATAGGAAATTGCTGAAGATGAATCAGAAGACTGAGGAGTGGATTCTTCTCCGGCTTTATATAGTAATCTATAGATAGCCGGGAGGTACCACCTGCGCTCTGGATAGGGAGGAAGACACCTGACTGCAGTCCTCTGTCACAACACGTCCCTACTGTCTGTAGGTGGGAATAGCGCACATTCCTCCACCCGCCATCCCTCCGCCTATTCTTCTTCCTTCTCTTCCTATCACTGCCTCTTCTTCTCTGTATATGACCCTCTCTGACACTTCCTCTGCCTGACACTCCTATCCAAGGTCCCATTCACACCACAATACCTGCACTTTGATACATGGGTTTTCATGCATTAAGGTGTGTTGTGTTGGGCACTCCCATTCATTATCAATGGGGCTGTCAATGCACAAAAAAAAAAAAAGTCCTGAACTATTAAACAAAATGCAAAGCACAGCAACCTACAGAACACTCACATCTCTTGCTGTATTTCACTATAGGGCTTTATATATGTGCCCTGGGCTGCCATTAATAAGGAATGGCAACCCACCGTAGTACTCATATACAGTGCGATACAATGCACCGCAGTACCATTATAAGAGGTTAGGTGGTGTGAGAGAGCCCTCATTCCATGGGGTAGCAGAGCAATTCCTCCTGCAAATATGCATGTGCTATCGTTTTGTGTTACTAGGGGCAAATTCCGAAGTTATTGGTGGCAAGCCACCATAACCTTTGTTTCTTATGCGTTGATGGGCAGTGTCCATGTCGTGCTGCATTTCTCCTGTACTGTTGGATTGTCTTGTTGACCTCTCTATGTGGGTGAAAGTAATAGGAGGTCATCCTCCTTATCATGTAGAGTTATGGTAAATTGGCCGTACACTAGTAGAATTTCATTTTTAAAGTTTCAGCTTTCAGAATGTTCTTTCGGTTTCTAATGGTTAGTAGGATCAAATTGATGTTAATTTGTTAAATGATAAGAAAAGTTGAAGGAGCGGGCTGGAAATCTTTGCTCGATCCAACGAAATTCTAACTGTGAATGTGGTTTTTGTTCAGGAAATACAGAAACCTATTTAATACATCTGGAATGCCATTCAAGTAGCGGGTCTGGGTGATATTTTAAGGGCTTTTGAACTAAATTAGTTGATGAACTAGATTAGATAATGAAGAGCTGCATGCCTGAGGCTCGGAGCTTTTCGGGGGCACATTCGGGGCTTCAGCCACGTCTAGCCACCCCCTCCCGACGCCCCTGCTACTGGTGTATGGCCAGCTTTAGTTGTCCTAGTGCTTAGAAGGACTCTAGAACTGCAGCCACTTCATCAGTTTATATGTATAAATGTACTGATCCATCCGGCTCTTCAGCTCTGTCAATAGTCTTGTGTTCACCATTTGATGTCTTTATGTGTCTTACCTCCTTTATTGTTCTTCTGTCTCCATAGGATTACAGATGAGCAGTTGAGATTTCTCCAAACTCAAAAAACTTTGACAACCTCCAAAATTCTGAATTTCTGATCTGAAAGTTCCAAATAAGTCAAATGATACAAAATTGTTCCGAATAGTTTGGGAAGATCTTGGGAGCCCAGCCTGGTGAGATGATGGGGCTAACAAAACACCCTGAGCCATGTCCTTCAAGAATTGTAGCAGGCAGTGGCACCTGGTGCTCAAAAAGTGAAAACTGAAAAATACTGAAAAAAACCCATCAATTGAAGCCTCACCGTGCCCATCAAACGCAGCCACTGCGCCCATCAATTTCAGCCACTGTGTCATCAAACGCAGCCACTGTGCCATCAAATGCAGCCACTGTGCCCATTAAATGCAGCCACTGTGCCCATCAAATGCAGCCACTGTGCCCATCAAATGCTGCCACTGTACCATCAAATGCCGCCACTGTGCCCATCAAATGCCGCCACTGTGCCCATCAAATGCCGCCACTGTGCCCATCAAATGCTGCCATTGTGCCCATCAAATGCCGCCACTGTGCCCATCAAATGCAGCCACTGTCCCCATCAAATGCCGCTAATATGCCCACCAAATGCTGCCACAGTACCTATCAAATGCCACCATTATGCCCTATCAAATGCAGAAACTGTGACCCATCAAATGCCGCCATTGAGCCCATCAATCGCCATCGCTGTGTCCATCAAATCCCGCCATTGTGTCCATAAAATGCCACCACTGTGCCCATCAAATGCAGCCACTGTGACCCCCGCCCGATCGCTGTCTGACGGGCACTTACCCCATCTTGGGTCAGGCAGCGGCGAGCTGTGTCTTCCGTGTGTCTCATCTTCCTGCTTCCTGCTAGGCATCCAACAACAGCATCTGTCCTTTCAGCCAATCGGGTGATGGGTATCAGACCAGCGCTACCTGATTGGCGGAGAGGCGGTTTAGTGTTAGAAAAGCAAATATTCATTTGCTTTTCTAACACCCCTGGGTGGGCTCCGAGCCCAATGCTCTGCGCTCCGAGTCCACCTTTTTTGAAGCCTATTAGAGCCTATGGCTCTAATCAGGTGCTTAAAAAAAATACCCCTGCTGCTGTAATTCAGTCGCCCGGCGTCCTGAAAGGGGCCGGACGCCTGAATAGGGGGTGGCAATGGTGGCTATGGATAAATTCATGCAATGCATGAATCTATCCATTCTACAAAGAGGGGATGGCTGGAGAGAGGGGGCAGCGCCCATGTGCCCTTAATGGATGGGCCGCCCCTGCTAGCAGGGATACTAGCAAAGAAGGGTGAGTCTGCTGGCACTGGTAGTCAAGCTAAAGATGCTCAGAAAACAGCAGAACCATATATAAGGCAGAAGCCGCATTTGGAGCAGCCTTTGTTCCCTTTTCCTAGAATCCTCTTAAGAATCCAAACTGTGAAAAATAACTCTGATATTTGATTTTGGCTTGGGTAATCTGAATGGTTCAAATGGACATCATCTGAAATTTGGTCCAAACGAATGTCATCCAAAACACATCCAAACACCAATAAACAGAATACACAGTAAATGTGAAGATATGTGTGAACAATAAACCAAGTGACACAACATCTAACTAGCAAACCAACTAAGAGACAGGAAACCTAATTAGCAAACTATAATACATCATATACAAAATGGGGAACACAGATCAACAGAGTAAAACTGGAGGTGCAAGGAAAAGTCAGGAAGGGGGCCAGAACTAGAATCAGGAACAAGAGGAGCCGGTAAAAGGCAGCAGGGCACAGGATATAGGTATGAGGCAGGATATGAATTAGGAATAAGGATCAGGATGAATCAGCAAGTGGTATCTGGCTAGTAGGCAAAATACTGAAGAAAGAGGAAATATAGGAGGGGCTAAATATCTTCCCAGCAGCCAGCATCAGGTGAAGACTAATTGCTGGGATCTTCTGGCTGCTGGGAGACACCAGCTGGTGAACACCGGAACTACAAGCTTCTGGTCCGGGAACCAGTGCCACTAGCAGGTGATTCAGTTCCTGACACCCTGCTTATGATCAGGCCTGGGTGCCACACTGAGTAGAAGGCCTTCTTAAAGTTCACAATCAGGCAAATATCCTTCCATGTTTTATACTGTAGACCAGGGTCTTGAGGAGCCAGTGCAAGGTGTGGATATTTGGTGCAATGGATTGATATGAACCTAGCTTGGCATCTGCTTGAACGGTATGCTATGTTAGGAAAGTGAAGACTTCCTCTTTCGTTTTAACAACTTTCCCAGTGTATTTAAAGCGGACCTTCAGTCATTTTTTCAACTTTCCATCTATTAAATCTTCTGCCCTTGTTTTTGTTTCAACTTTGGATAGTAAAACATGTTTTTTCTGCCAGTAAATCCCTTATACAGCCCACTTCCTGTTTCTTGTCTGGTCATTAGCCTAGGCTTGTGACATGATGATCAGCTCTCTCTCTCACACTCTTGTGAGAATTTGCTAGGAAGGGAGGGGGGATGAGTTATAGGAGGGCCAATGAAAACTGCAGAGCTGGAGGTGTGCTTCTGTGTGTCTGTGTAAATCCAGGAAGTGAACAGGCAGCAGCTGCAGCTGCCCACATTTAAAATGGCTGCAGCCAGACTCAGTGGAGGGAGATTTCTGCAGCATATTTGGCAAATACAGAATCACAGTATATATAAAATAATATGCAAAGTGGTTGGAGGAAAGCTTCAGAATGGCAAAGATGTTTTTATTACTTTATTATTTAAATTATGTGAGCATGCTACAGTTCCTTTTTAAGACAGATTCCTCAGTACATAGCTGCTTGGTACCAGTCCCCTCTCCTGTAGATTTAAAAAAATGATATCCAAGGAAGGTCCAAAAAAATGATATCTAAGGAAGGTCCAAAAAATGAGATCCAAGGAAGGTCCAAAAAAATAATATCCAAGGAAGGTCCAAAAAATGAGATCCAAGGAAGGTCCAAAAAAATAATATCCAAGGAAGGTCCAAAAAAATGATATCCAAGGAAGGTCCAAAAAAATGATATCCAAGGAAGGTCCAAAAAAATAATATCCAAGGAAGGTCCAAAAAAATGATATCCAAGGAAGGTCCAAAAAAATAATATCCAAGGAAGGTCTAATGTGCTCCAGTATGAAAGGACCAGTCCATATTGTGGTACATGGCCCTGTACATAGGGTCACTGCCATGTGTTGGCACCAGTCAGCCTATATAAACTTTTCCTGTTAACTTGTGAACAAACCCACTGCTCCCGCCTTCCGATCTACAACACGTGTTGCCCTCTGACCTGTCTCTGGATCTTGTCTTCCCATTGTGGCCTTGACCTGTGTTTTGGATTCTGTTTCTGCCATATGATTTAGTACCCCACTACCTGACCATTACTGACCTCAGCCTGTATCCTGACACCATCCCTGCCTTATGATACTGTACCTTGCTGCTTGGCTAGTGCTGACCCCAGCTTGTATCCTGACACTGTCTCTACCTGCTGATTCAATACCTCCCTGCCCGGCTGTTAACAACTTTTGGCTCCAGTCCTGGCTACGCCCCTGCCTCCTGCTTGGGTGCTGCTGTGGTCCTCATGCTACTTCTCACATTCCCTGTCACCACTTCCAGGGGTGTTGGACAATCGATGCAAGAGAAGCCCGCTCCTCAGCTTGGTCTACACCAGATAAGTCATAGCAGTGCCGGGACTTCAAACACTTACTGGTTCAAAGTAAAAAAAGTACTCATTTAGTGAACTCACTGGCTCCAGCTACGCTGCTCACTTCAAACAAGGATCCACTCTTCTGGGAACTAGGGAAGTCACTTGAAGCATAAAAATAGAGAAGAAGCGCCAAGCCAACCGGGTAAAGAGTCCAAAAGATCACCACCTGCAGCGGTCCCGAGAGAATCTCACCGGAGGGAAATAAATCCATTTACCCAAAAGTACATGCTACAAGAAACAAACAGTTCAGTCTGAAAATTTTTTTGTTTAACTCTAATGGGATTTTAAAGGCAACCAATAAAGATTTTCTGAAAAATCATACACTTTATCCACTTGACCTCCAGAAGATTTACCCCCCCCCCCCCTTCATGACCAGACCATTTTTTGCGATAGGGCACTGCATTACTTTAACTGACAATTGCATGGTCATGCAACGCTGTACCCAAATAAAAACAGATTAAAAAATTCCCACAAATAGAGCTTTCTTTTGGTGGTATTTGATCACCTCTGCGTTTTTTTTTTCCGATATAAACAAAAAAAAGGCCGACAGTTTTGAAAAAAAACAAAACAATATTTTTTACTTTCTGCTATAAAATATACCCAATAAAAACATTAAAAGAAATCTAATTTCTTCATAAATTTAGGCCAATATGTATTCTGCTACATATTTTTGGTAAACAAAAATCCCAATAAGCTTATGTATATTGATTGGTTTGCACAAAAGTTATATCGTCTACAAACTATGGGCTATATACTGAAATTTTTCTTTCTCTCTTTTTTTTTTATACTAGTAATGGCGGAAATCGGCGCCCTATAGCGGGACTGCGATATTACACCGGACAATCTGACACTAACTGACACTTTTGACACTGTCGGAACCAGTGACACTAATACAGTGATCAGTGGTAAAAAATATGCTCTGTCGCTGTACTAATGACACTGGCTGGGAAGGAGTTGAACATCTAGAGTGATCAAAGGGTTAAATGTGTGCCTAACCAGTGTTTGTGTACCGTGTGAGGTGCTTTTACTAAGGGATGTGCCTTGCAGGGAAAGAAAATCAATCACCCCCCCCCTCCCCCGTCAGAACAAAGCAGCTCTGCCTTGTTTACATAGGTAGCACTCTGTTCTATGTGTTTTCCCGACGTTCGGCAAGTGCCGGCGGACATCCATTGGCCGCCACCTACCAAATCACAGCAGAAGCAGCGTTCCGGCACACACGCCCCCTACCCGGAAGTGCATCATCACGTACATATACGTGATTCTGCACAGTGTGGCCGCCCTGTAGGAGTAAATCAGCTATGGGGTGGTCGGCAAGTGGCTATTCCATATCCATAAAATCCATTTAATAAATAATAAAAAAATATAGTTTGTTATTACAAGCAAATTCAGAGAAGAACAAAAAACACAAAAAGACGAAGACCAAAAACATAAGACCAAGAATAAGTCAAATGACATTGTTAAGGGATGAAGAGTGGTACTCCCAGTAACTAGTTTTGAACTGCACAACCATAGCTTTCCCGATTGTCAGCTTTTTCCATGGGTTGGGACATCTATCAAGTTTTGAATAATTGAATATGCAGTAAAAGTATTTAGACCCTTACACGCATCCATATTTATAATGTTTTATTTATGTTTGTAGCCATGAAGAAAGGGGTATGCTTTGATCTCCTGAAACATGTTGAAAGCTTTTCATGGTGTTGGTAAAGAGCTATTAAAGCATTTTGGACTCTTTACCTATTTGGCTTGAGGTTCCTTATGTTTTGCTTTGAGCGACTTCCTCCTCTCGTAGATGGCTTTCATGAGGTTCCAAACTTTACGAGGTTCCAAACCTGGCATAGGCAGCCAACACTCTGGACCAGTTTGGGCAGTTTTGCTTTTGTAGCATGTGCTTCAAGGGGAGGTGGATTTCATACTCACCGGTGGGATTCTCTACTGCCGTGTGTGTGCTGGATTTCCTCTAGAGCCTCTGTCGGTGTGATCACTTGGAAATCCTGAATTTCTTCCTCAATAACATTTCATTATAAGATTAGTAATCTAGGGCTTGGTCGGTCCTGTCTTTGACTTTGTTTGCATAAGTTCTTGGCATAGGCGTTGGTATTTTGCATGTGGAAGTTATTATTTTTGGGTCTTGTGCCGATGGGTTCCATGTCTCTGAGAAAGAGTTTTCCTTGGAGAACTTCTTCAAGTAGTTGGATCCATCTCTGTTTTTCAGTCTTCCCCCTCCCCACCCCCCCTCTTCTGTTCTGTTTCTTGCTTTTCCTTCATTGCTTGCCCCAGAGACACAATGGCCTTATTCACCGAGCTGTATTTACCACTTTAAGATCAGCAGTAAAATAGCCCATATTGTTCTTACATTTTTTTTTTTTTTTTGCAATTCACTTAAAAAACGCTACTAAGATACGGCATGCGCTATTTCTTAAAGTGATGTGATATTTTAGTAGTGAAAACATGCCATATTTTAAAGCTGACACCTGGCAGGGAATAACTGGTTGTTAAGGAGCTGGCACCTGCCCCATCTATGACCCCAACTACGACCCGTCTGCTGTCAGTGGGAAGATGAGCCAGTGTTCTGTCAATTTCTCCAACCCATCAAAAACTCCAACCACGTCATTTCTGGTTTATTTAAACCCTTAATAATTGGTGGTTGGACACAACACCGACAACCGAATAGAGTCCGGTACAGGAAAATTGAGCTGTTTTGACAGCACAGCGGCTAACAAGGACAAAGTTATTTCCACTCATAATATCCTGCACCGGACTCTATTCGGTGTTGTGTCCAACCACTAAAACGTCAAAAACTCCAATTACTTCTGGTTTAAAGAAGCCGGAAGTTAAGTAGTTGGAGGTTCTGACGGGTTGTAGAATTTGACAGAGTACCGGCAAAATAAATTAAAAAAAAAACAGGGTGAGGGCCCTTGCCTACTGATGGCTTTTTTTTTTTTTGGCATCTGGTGTTCATCGTGATTTAATTCACTTGACATTTTTTTTTTGGCTTTTTTAACCACTTGACAACTGGGCACTTAAACCCCCTTCCTAACCAGACCAATTTTCAGCTTTTGGTGCTCTCACATTTTGAACGACAATTACTCAGTCATGCAACACTGTATCTATATGAAATTTTTGTCCTTTTTTTCACACAAATGGAGCTTTCTTTTGGTGGTATTTAATCACCGCTGGGTTCTTTATTTTTTGCGCCGTAAAAGAAAAAAGACCGAAAAATCTGTAAAAAAATACATTTTTCTTCATTTCTGTTATAATATTTTGCAAATTAGTAATTTTTCTTCATATATTTTGGCCAAAATTTATACCGCTACATATCTTTGGTAAAATTAACCCAAATCAGTGGATATTATTTGGTCTTTGTGAAAGTTATAGCGTCCACAAGCTATGGTGCGAATATCTGAAAATTGATCACACCTGAAGTACTGACGGCCTATCTCATTTCTTGAGACCCTAACATTCCAGAAAAGTACAAATACCCCCCAAATGACCCCTTTTTGGAAAGAAGACATTCCAAGGTATTTAGAAAGATGCATGGTGAGTTTTTTGAAGTTGTCATTTTTTCCCACAATTCTTTGCAAAATCAAGGTTTTTTTTTTACTTTTTTTTTTCCCACAAAATTGTCATATTAGCAGGTTATTTCTCACACACCGCATATGCATACCACAAATTACACCCCAAAACACATTCTGCTATTACTCTCGAGTACGGCAATACCACATGTGTGAGACTTTTACACAGCCTGGCCACATACAGAGGCCCAACATGCAGGGAGCACCTTCAGGCGTTCTGGAGCACCCAGGCCAATTCTGACATTTCTCTCCTACATGTAAAAATCATCATTTATTAGCTAAAAAATTACATAGAACCCCAAAACATTATATATGTTTTTTTAGCAAAGACCCTAGAGAATACAATGGCAGTCATTGCAACTTTTTATCTCGCACGGTAATTGCGCAGCAATTTTTTTAACGCGTTTTTTTTGGAAAAAAAACTGTTTTGTGCTTTACAAAAACCAAAACAGTAAAGTTAGCCTAATGTTTTTGCATAATATGAAAGATGAAGATACGCCGAGTAAATAGATACCCAACATGTCACCTTTCAAAATTGCACGCGCTTGTGGAATGGCGCCAAACTTTGCTACTCAAAAATCCCCATAGGCGACGCTTTAAAATTTTTTACTGGTTACATGTTTTGAGTTACAGAGGAGGTCTAGGGCCAAAATTATTACTCTCGCTCTACCAATCGCAGCGATACCTCACATGTGTGTTTTGAACACCGTTTTCATATGTGGGCGGGACTTACGTATGCGTTCGCTTCTGCATGCGAGCACGCAGGGACAGGGGCGCTCTAAAAAATTTTTTTTTTTTTATTGCTCATTTTACTTTATTTATTTTAGTTTGATGCTTTTTTCCAAAAAAAAAAATTTTTGACCACTTTTATTCCTATTACAAGGAATATAAACATCCTTGTAATAGGAATATGGCATGACAGGTCCTCTTTACAGTGAGATATGGGGTCAATAAGACCCCACATCTCACCTCTAGGCTGGGAAGCCTGAAATAAAAAAAAATAAAAAAAAACAATCCTGGCTTCGATTGTAGCGGTGAGTCGGTAGAAGCGCGGGAGGGGGGGATATCTCCTCTCGCCTCCCGTAAGAACGATCAAGCAGTGGAACAGCTGCTATGATCGTTCTCATGGTGTAGGGAATCACTGGCTGAAAAAGCTGATATCTGAATGATGCCTGTAGCTGTACCCATCATTCAGATATCTCCGCACAAAGTCAAGGACGTTGTATGACGGCCGGCGGGCGGGAAGTGGTTAAAACGCTTTTTTTCTTTTTTAACACAAAGTTGTCCATTTATACAATATTTCTACCACATAACATGTACATACCAAAAATGACACCCCAAAATAGATTCCCCTGCTCCTCCTGAGTACTGCGATACCACATGTGTGAGACTTCCACAGCCTGGCCACATACAGAGGGCGAGTACAGCTGAGCATGGCTCAGCATGGCAGGGTATGGCTGGGTATTGCGGAGTATGGTGGGGTATTGCGGAGTATGGCGGGGTATTGCGGGGTATTGCAGAGTATGGCAGGGTATTGCGGAGTATTGCGGAGTATGGCAGAGTATGGCGGGGTATTGCGGAGTATGGCGGGGTATTGCGGAGTATGGCAGAGTATGGCGGGGTATTGCGGTGTATGGCGGGGCATGGCGGAGTATGGCGGGGCATGGCAGAGTATGGCGGGGGCATTGCAGAGTATGGCGGGGGCATTGCAGAGTATGGCGGGGGCATTGCAGAGTATGGCGGGGGCATTGCAGAATATTGTGGGGGCATTGCAGAGTATTGCACAGCATTGCAGAATATTGTGGGGGCATTGCAGAGTATTGCACAGCATTGCAGAGTATTGTGGGGGTGTTGCAGAGTATTGTGGGGGTGTTGCAGAGTATTGCACAGCATTGCAGAATATTGTGGGGGCATTGCAGAGTATTGCACAGCATTGCAGAGTATTGTGGGGGCATTGCAGAGTATTGCACAGCATTGCAGAGTATTGTGGGGGTATTGCAGAGTATTGCACACCATTGCAGAGTATTGTGGGGGCATTGCAGAGTATTGCACAGCATTGCAGAGTATTGTGGGGGTATTGCAGAGTATTGCACAGCATTGCAGTGTAGTGGGGATGGATGAGCATGGATGGATGGATGGCTGGATGTCTCTGTGCAGCGCTGTGGGCACTACACATCCAGCCCACAGCGCTGCAGACATCCATCCATCCCCCTCCCCGCTCACAGTGTACCGATCGGTACACAGGAGGGGAGGAGAGGAACCGGCGTCATCAGATGACGCCGGTCTGTTTACATGTGATCGCGCCGTCATTTGACGGCGCGATCACATGGTAAACGGCCGCGATCAGCGGCCATTTACCGGGATCCGTGATGCGCCGGGTCCTCCAGACCCGGCGGTCACGGATGTGTTCGGGTGCGCGCCCCAGGGGGCGCGCGAGAGGGGAATTCTGGGAGGACATTATAGGACGCCCTCCCAGAGTTATCCAACCGCCCTGCAGCCGTCATTCGGCTATGGGCCGGTTGGTAAGTGGTTAAAGCGGAGTTCCACACACATTTCTAACTTATCATTAAAAGCATTCTTGCAGCATAATCATTGTGCAAAGGATTTTTTTTTTTTCTGAAAGGTTACCTGGATATTCCAGTCCCCAATCAAACTTCCTGTCTCTGCCACCCGCAGATATGTCCATCATATCCGGAGGCGCCCTGTCTCCTGGGAGCTATGTGTCATTATTCCTAGGAGTCAGTGTGGATGGCCGCCGCTAGTTAATGTGATATTCCGAAACTGGAAGTGATGCGATGACGCGTGATGTTTATCTTTTGTTGCCGTCACAATGGGGCGGGCACTTCCACCGACGACGCCCGTTGTGATGACAACGTCAGAAGTGTACAGCGCTGCGAAACGTACATACTGCGCATGTGCGAGAACGGGCGGTGCATGCTGGTCGCTCAGCTGCACCGTAACCCATTGGATAGTGCTTGTGGGCTTCACATGCCCGCAAGCAATATGGAACATGCCAGGGAGAGAAGAATATAAGAATTCGTATCGGAAATCGGCAATCGAGCGGCGATCGATCCCTAAACTGTGAGTCATATAAATAATAGTATTTAAAAAACTATATTCATCTAAAAAAATATTTATAGTTGGAACTCCACTTTAATATAAAACTTGTCAAAAACTGTCCCTGTGTTTTTATTTACTTTGCCCATTTTTTTTTTTTGATGAATGAGTAGGGGTACTACCCTTTACTCATTCACGTGGAGGGATCCATATAAAGAGGGCTTGCTGATTCTGATAAGTCACCCCCGCACCCCCACAACCAAGAGGCCCTTGTCTTCATCAGCATGGGGCCAAACCCTCCCCACCTCCTTTATGTTGAGGGCATGTGGACTGGTATGGTTCGGGGCTCCCCCCCCCCCACCTTCCTCGCCTACATGCTCGAATAAGGGGCTGGTATATCGCTTTTTTTACATTTTGGCATGGGAACCCCCTCAAGATCCATACCTCACCCAAAGGGTCTGGTATGGGTTGGGGGGGACTACCAAGCTGTTTTTTTTTTTTTTTTTAATGTCCGTTCAAAATGTATTTACATTCTGCTGTCAGCAGGGAATCCCGCTGACAGCAGATGAGACAACATGGTGGGTGCCTGCTCTACGGCAACCAGTTATTGAATGGATGTTAAGGACACAGGCAACTGCTGGCTCCTTAACAACCAGCTATTTCCTTGTTGTTAAGGACACAGGCGAGTGCCAGTTCCTTGGGTACCGGCTGAAATGAAAACATTCTTTAACTATCTCTTGCCTGGACCACTACTTATTTAACGCATGCATTTATTTATGTATTTCTCTCTGTACGCTGTATTTTGCAGTATTTACGTTTTTCCTTTTTGAGATAAATACTGCATAAAGGGATAGTGAATGGACATTTATAGTATTGCATGCGATATTTGGGGAAAAATGGGTCACGTGACTCAAATTTTGCATGTGATATGCTTTAGTGAACTGAGCCCAATATCTTCTTAGACAGTTGTCACAAGGACACGTGTCTACATTGTAAGAGTTCACCTCTTTTCCTATTACAGAGACACCTCCCAAATGTTAGTTTTCTCATCATTTCAGCCCTGGTGACAGTGGTCAGTTTTCTCAACATTTGGGACTAACCTACAAATCTCTACATTGTATTTAAAGAAAAACAAAATAGAAGAGCAAACATGTGAACATAAATTCATATTAAATATTACTTTAAATTTTACTAATATACACCCATTTCAGGGGTTATCACCCCCGGTATCTCATATTTATGCGGTGGGGCATTTTTTCCCTTGGGATTTATTGACTTGGAGCAGGACACATTTTCAGATACAAGCATTTTGTCACATTTACTCATTCCACTTTTTATATGTGTACATTTATACTTTCAGATTCAGTGTGGATCGGGTGTGTCCTCCCACTTTCCCCTCACATTATTACTTAAAGTGGTGTTCCGGCCGAAATTATACTTTTTAAATAGAAATACTCCTATAATACACAAGCCTAATGTATTCTAGTAAAGTTAGTCTGTAAACTAAGGTCTGTTTTGTTCGTTTATAGCAGTAGTTTGTTATTTTATAAACCTACAGCAGGCCGTGGCCATCTTAAGTGTGGGCATCTGAAGCCAGACTGTATTTCTTCCTGGATCTCATCCTTGCAGATCTCGCACATGCTCAGTGCAGCACAAGCAGTGTAATAGGATTCAGGTCAGGTTTCCATAGCAACGGCAGTTTCAGAGGACGTTGCCGCCCCTTCCCAGAAGGCATTGCAAACAGGAAATGATGCGATGGGCCACGGCCAGGGAGGAGGAAGTGAAAAATGAATACAGCAGATATACAGTAGGTGATGAGAAAAAAAATAAAAAAATATCCAATTTGTTTACAGTGCACAGTTTAGTGAGGGATGCTGAAGAGTTGTAAAAGTGGGTGGAACTCCACTTTAATGGTTATCTGGTTCGTTGCATCGCTGCCCCCTTGCTTTGGGTGGGGGGCCCCCGCATCAGCCCTGGACCTAGCATTGTATCCTCAGTTTCCCCTAATCAGTGGCTGGGCCGGCTTTCTGAGCTAGCATATGAGTATGGGATTCCTTGCCCCCCCCCTTTTTTTTTTCTAAACCTAGGTAACTTTTTACCAATACAGTGGAACCTTGGTTTACAAGTATTGTGGTTAACGAGCGTTTTGAAAGATGAGCAACTTTTTTTTAAAATTCTGACTTGTGAGTGTTGTCTCGCAAAACGAGCAGAATTCAAGCTAATGGGGTGTGCAGTACCGCATTTGGCCAGAGGTGCGGGGGCGCCGGGGACACTGGTAATGGTTTCGAAGCCGATCGGAAATACTAGGAATCACTCGGAAATACTGGGAAACACTCGGAAATACTGGGAAACACTCGGAAATACTTGGAAACACTCGGAAATACGCAGTTTCCGAGTGTTTCAGAGCCTTTCTGAGGCTTTCCAAGTTCAGCCGAGCTGTCCCCGAGTATTACGAGGCTCTCTGGCGCCCCCCCCCCACCTCTGGCCACATGCGGTATTGCATGTAATAGAAGTCAATGCAGAACTAATTATCTTCGTTTCCATTAACTTCCATGGGGAAACTCGCTTTGATATACGAGTGCTTTGGATTACAAGCATTCTCCTGGAACGGATTATGCTCCTAATCCAAGGTTCCACTGTACACCATTTTTCATTTAGATCTATATCTATTTGTGGCATTGTACTCCTGACGAGTGGACAAATCCACGAAACGTGCGTAGAGTTCACATAATTTGTTATTCATCGTGTGTCGGCTTAGAATGGCCTCTTTGGGATCTGTTCTTATACCAGTTGTATTTCGTACCTTGAGATAATGAAATGTTTCAGCTTGTAAAATAGATATTTTTACTTATGTACCCTTCTATGCGATTTACTTTTTCATTTGTGACACGCCTCATTCAAATTCCCTGACCAGATATGATACAGATCAGTTGCTTTCCACTGATGAGGACCGTGATGTAAGGGAGCATTCTGGTGGGGATCAAGATGTAAAGGGGGGCACCAATGGGGACCCTGAGGAAAGGACGAGTTTGATGGTAACACTGATGGGGACCCTGATGTGGGGGGGGGGGCACCAATGGGGACCCTGAGGAAAGGACGAGTTTGATGGTAACACTGATGTAAGAGGTGACACTGATGGGGACCCTGATATGGGGGAGGGGGGCTCTGATGGGCTCACTGTTGTGAGAAGGGGACTTTGATGGGGGACCCTGATGTAAGCGGGGACACTCACTAATCTAATAGCAGGTACTCCTAAGGTGGAATGTTGATGTAAACAAGGCTCTGACGGGGACTCTTATTTAAAGGGTGGACTTCTAAGGTGGACTCTGATGGAGATCCTGATTTAAGGGGGAACTCTGATTAGGACTCTGATGTAAAGGGGAACTCTTAAGAAGGTGGACTCCGATGTAAGGGGGGCTTTGATGGGGATCCTGATGTAAGGGAGAACTCTGATTAGGGCTCTGATGTAAATAGTGACTCCTAAGGCGGAATCTTGATGTAAGGCGGCTCTGATGGGGACTCTTATGTAAAGAAGGTGCACCTAAGGTGGACTTTGATGAGGGTGCTAATGTAAGGGGGAACTCTGATGAGGGCTCAGATTAAACGGGAGCCTCCTAAGGTGAACTCTGATGTAGGGGGGACTCTGATTGGGCCCCTTTTGTATGGGGGGGGCAAGTTACTTTGTTACTTAAAGAGGAGTTCCCATTTTTTAAAAAAAATTAAAAGTCAGCAGCTACAAAATCTACAAATACTGCAGCTGCTGACTTTTAATAATCGGACACATGGCCCTCATACTGAAAAGTTAGTTGACCCCTGCTTTAAGGTTAACTGTGCAATAATATCACATATAATGTATGTGCCCGCTGAAAATGCACTATACTTCCCCTTTAAGAATAACGGTTTGTTGACTTGGGCTGTCTATGTGAATCGGTTCCCATACGTAATACACATAATAAGTCTGATGCATGTTTGGCAGACACTCATTTTTGCAAGAGATGAAAACTTTGAAGAATGCTGAGAATTCGGTAAACTTGGAGTTTTTCTTGCCGGAGTTTCCAGCCGTATCTAAGAGTGTCAGTCACTGTACAGAGACAAGTGAAGGAAGGGCTGCTGGTTACGCAATCCATTGTATTTCCAGCGGTGACCTGTACTCGGCGTGCTGGATATCAACATTGATGTCACGTGACCTTTTTCAGAAGATCGCTAACGGCGCAGCAGAGGACGGGGGTGTGGCACCGGAGGGGCTCAATCTTAGGAACCGCTCAGGACGCCCCCCCCGGCAATGGGAAAAAAATGCATCTTTACAAATTGTATCCGGTATTTATAGAGTCATTCCAAGCAAAGTTATCCTCTCAGGCTCCATTCACACTAACGCGTTTTTTGATGCATTTTGCAGAAATGCATGGGAATTTTTTAACATGGGTTCCTATGGAACATGTTCACATCAATGCCATTTTCTGCGTTTTTGGAAAGGGTCAATGCGTTTTGCGTTTTTGGCGGGTTTTTTTTTTGTTTTTTTTTAGACTGTATCCAGTCTAAAAAAAAACTGTAAAAAAAAAAAAAAAACGCGGCAAAAACGCTGTAAAAATGCTGCAAAAACGTGGCAAGCATCACAAAAAAAAAAACTCCAAAAACGCTCAAAAGCAACATGCCTCAGGCTCCATTCACACTAGCGCGTTTTTTGATGCATTTTGCATTTTGCAGAAATGCATGGGAATTTTTTAACATGGGTTCCTATGGAACACGTTCATAATCAATGCCTTTTTTGTACCTCCGCATTTTTGGAAAGGGTCAGGGACTTTTTTCGTGCAAAATGCAGCGTTTTGCATGTAATAGAATTCAATGGACCAGCATCAAAAACGTAAGTGCAGCGTTTTTACAGCGTTTTTGCAGCGTTTTTGATGCTTTTGCGTTTTTGGCGTTTTTTTTTTTTAGACTTTAAAAAAACTGTAAAAAAAAAACGCAAAACGCGGCAAGAACGCCGCAAAAACGCTGTAAAAACGCTGCTCAAAAAACGTGGCAAGCATCACAAAAAAAACTCCAGAAACGCTCAAAAGCAACATGCATAGATGTGAATAGAGCCTCAATTAGGGATGAGTTTAAAGTTTGGACAGAAAGCAAGTTTGGACTAAACCTTGGCTGTTTGGACCTTCAGACAAGTTCTTGAACATTTACCTGTTGGGTGAGAGGCAATCGGCATGTATAATAGCAGCATTACTCCCCCTATTTTATATGATAGCTTCCCGTGGTCAAGGACCCTTTGGGTTTTGATTTACTAAAACTGGAGAGTGCAAAATCTGGTGCAGCTGTACATGGGAGCCAATCAGCTTCTAACTTCAGCTTGTTCAATTAAGCTTTGACAAAAAAAAACCTGGATGCTGATTTTGCACTCTTTAGGCTGGTTCACGCTTAGGCCTGGTTCACACCTATGCATTTTTTAGTGCATTTTCAGTTTTGCAGAAACACACTACAGTCCATTTAACATGGTTTCCTATGGGTCATGTTCATATACGAGCATTTTATGTAAAGGGCCAGGGACCTTTTTCTGGTTTTTGGTTCCATAGACTCCAATGGATCAAAAACCTGCATTGAAAAACGGAAAATGCACCTGGAATATGCTAACTGCAACCTGCATAGGTGTGAACCAGGCAAGTGACGAAACGCGTCTGCTTGCCCTTTTTATACTTGTCATGATATACAATAAAGACCACAGATGATATATCCAGAGTGCCGGCTTTTTGGCTGGATTCACACCTATGCAGTTTTAGTGCTTTTTGCATTTTGCAGATTTGCACTAGAGTCCATTTAACATGGTTTCCTATAAAACACGATCTGTAGTGCAAATCTGCAAAATGCAAAAACCACAAAAAATGCCATAGGTGTGAATACAGCCTTCTTCAGTTATCTTCAAGTTTGCCTGTTTGGATGTAAGAAGGACATCCTGAGCCTCAGAGCACCTGGATTTTGAGTGTGCCGAAGTTACCAATTATCTGCTATCCAGGTATCGTAGTTCAGAGCGGTGTTACTTTGTGTTGTCACATAGGTGTGAACCAGGCCTTAAAGTGATTGTAAAGCTTTGCTTTTTAAAATAACAAACATATCATACTTACCTCCACTGTGCAGCTCGCTTTACACAGAGTGGCCCCGATCCTCGATTTCTGGGGCCCCTAGGCGGCTCTCACGGCTCCTCCCCACATCAGATAACCCCCTAGAAGAAGCGCTCTCCCAAGGGGGTTACCTTGCGGGCGCGCTCCTGAGTCCAGCATTTGCGTCCATAGACACGAATGCAGTACTCAGCCCTGCCCCCCCGGCGCCCGCATCATTGGATTTGATTGACAGCAGCGGGAGCCAATGGCTGCGGTGCTATTAATCTATCCAATCAAATGCCGAGAACCCCGGGTAGAGAGACAGCGTGTCCTCGTCGTTGGAAATTCCAGGGCTCAGGTAAGTGGGGGGGGGGGGGCTGGGGGTCCGGTGACTGACAGAAGTTTTTTCACCTTAATGCATAGGATGCATTTGGTAAAAAGACACGAGGGTTTACAACCCCTTTAAAGTGGTGTTCCGGCCGAAACGATACTTTTTAAATAAAAATACCCCTATAATACACAAGCTTAATGTATTCTAGTAAAGTTAGTCTGTAAACTAAGGTCTGTTTTGTTAGTTTATAGCAGTAGTTTGTTATTTTATAAACTTACAGCAGGCCGTGGCCATCTTAAGTGTGGGCATCTGAAGCAGTGTTGCCAACCGTCAGTATTTTTACTGGCAGCCAGTAAAAAACTGGCACTTTTCCGAATTCCAGTGACAGGAAAAGGTTGCCAGTAAAAAATATGGCTGTGATGCTCGGGTCGGCATGCGCAGTTCTGGTCCGGAGCTGGCCAAAACCATTTGAGTGCCTGCTACAGTGTGTTCGTGCAGCACCAGCAGGGAGGTGAGGGGGTCTGGCAGAGGCAATGCTTGAGCGTGTCATGTGATGTCATGGTGCAAGGGAGCCGAGTGGAGTGGCCAGAGCTTCGTATGTGGGTCTGCAGGATGGGAGCTAGACAAGCCAGGAGCGGGACTGTCGAGGCTGTTTGGAATGGAGTGGACTGAAAGGACCACCTGGCGTGGAGAGAGACTGTCACTGTGACTTAGGAGGGGATGTGTCGGTGAGGTGTCATCATTATCTTCCTGCCCATTCAAATTTTTTGCCCTCCTGAGTCCTGTCTCTGAGCTACTTACAGTACTTAAGGCAAAAAACATATTTCTTATTTTATTTATGATAAATATCTATCTTAAATCACATTGCTAATTGCATATTGTACTTGCTTGTAGCCTAAATACTGATATTTGCACTTATAACTGGAATTTTGTAACTTTTGGAAATGCCAGTAAAAACGTGGCAATGCCAGTGAATTTTGGGTGTCGTGTCAATAATATTCACTCTGGTAGGTTGGCAACACTGATCTGAAGGCAGACTGTATTTCTTCCTGGATCTCATCCTTGCAGATCTCGCACATGCTCAGTGCAGCACAAGCAGTGTAATAGGTTTCAGGTCAGGTTTCCATAGCAACGGCAGTGTCAGAGGAAGTTGCCGCCCCTTCCCAAAAGGCATTGCAAACAGGAAATGATGCGATGGGCCGCGGCCAGGGAGGAGGAAGTGAAAAATGAATACAGCAGATATACAGTAGGTGCTGAGAAAAAAAATTAAAAAATACCCAATTCGTTTACAGTGCGCAGTTTAGTGAGGGATGCTGAAGAGTTGTAAAAGTGGGTGGAACTCCACTTTAAGCGAATTGAATGTGGTTTTCTCCACATCCAATTCACATGACAGGAGACTGTGACTGGCTTTTTATGAAGCCGGTTCACACATCTGCGGGGAGGCCGCGGAGCGCACAGCAGAAGGGTCCTGTGTGTCTTTGGCTCCGTTTCAGGTCCGAATTCAGGCATAAATTTGGACCTAATCCGGACCTGAAATGGTGAACGGGGATGCACCAGATCCCCTGCTGTGCCCCGCGCCTGCACATATTGTGAACCCAACCTCAGTCTCAGTGAACTAACCCCTTTGAGTCTAGTACAGATTTTAAGGGGGAACTCCTTGCAAAAATCAAGAACAAAAAAAAGGGTGACCCCCCACCCATCCATTCCATACCCTTACCCTTACCTGAGCATGTAGCCTGGCAGGCCAGAAAAAGGCAGGGGGGGGGAGTGTGCAGCCCTATTCCCTGAACTATAACAGGCCAAATGCCCTCAACCCCCATGGCAAAGCACCATGTCCCTATGTTAGTGAAGACAAGGCCTCTTCATCACAGCCCTGGCCTGGTGGTTAATGGGGGGGGGGTCTGCAGGCGGAGGGCTTGTCAGAATATGAAAGCCCCCTTTTAGCTAAAGGTAACCAGATACTTCATGTGTTTACACTAGCATTAACATTATACAGGCAGTGAGGGGGCATTATGTCCTCTCCTCACTGCCTGATGTAACTCCTCAAAACCCACACCATGGTGGCGCTACCGCATGCATTTCACAGGTTGTGGCGTGACCCCATTCAGTGGAATGGGATATCTTCAGTTGGCTTTGTTGGGGTCCCCACTAAACAGAATTCACTTTTTGCATTGGAACCTGCCCCCCCAGAACAGTGTCCGGCCACCCATTGCATTTGTTTGACGGTTCCTTGCCTAACAGCGTAGAAACTGATCATCATTACTGTTGTGTTAACATTCGGCTCCCACCGACTTCAATGGGGTTCAAATTTGACGGCTGAAATTTCGTAATGTTTGCTGAACCTGGTATGTTCAGCTCATCGCCACTCTAAATATTCACCCCACCCCCATAACTTTCAGCCACCTATCTAATTACTTACCTCCAGTTCTTTCAAAGGGGTGTTGACGACAAGACTTGTTGCCTGGTTCATAAAGAGAGCATGGCAATGGCCGGTCTTCTAAGCCAGAAGATACTGGACCTTCAGTGGACATTATTCAGGGCAATTTATTCCCGAAGCTACTAAAGAAATGGTTGCAGATTGAGTTCAAGTTAGGGGAGTTAACAGTTCCAGTTGGAGTTCATCTGCACTGTTGCAATGTCTCCCTGATTGCATTTGCATTGCACTAGTTTTTTTTTTTTTTTCTTCACTTGAGTTGCTCTTCATAACCTACACAGGAGCAGGTGATGGGCAGACAAGATGACCCACATGACTTGGTGAAGAGGGTGATCGTTGTAAAGGTTGGGTGAGTACATTGCTATTTTGGACCTTGGCACCCGTTATCCGCTGCATTACCCAGCCAAATATGATCCCTGTACTGAGGCCAAAACATTTTCCCTCCAGGTAAGTTTTTCCAAAACTCCCAAAAATGTCATCTAACCTTACCGGATCCTCTTTCCCCAGTCCAAGCGGAACTTTTCCTGGGGCAAATGTCACCTGTAAACTTGCATAATATCAATTACCGACTACTTGAATGTTGTTTTTTTTTTTTTTTCCCCGTAGTGTAAACTCCAGAGGTCTCCGTACACAGGATTAAAAATAAAACTTGGAGCATAGGGAGTTGTAATCAGCAGCAGAGAAGGAGGTGGGATGGGCCTCAGTCACGTGGATAGAGTTGGGCTTATTCAATAATAAAGGACCAGCTGCAAAGCAACCACTCAGAATATAATTTACTGAGATTCAATGGGTGCAAGATGGATTTTATAAGCTGTTGTACTTTACTGCAATTAGCAACTTGCACTATTTCATTGCATAATCTGTGCGAGAAGACTATCTGTGTTTACGGTCCAGGCGAAGGACGGGTCCTGTCCCTGGAGAGCTTTTGGAATTGATATCGGTCAAGTTTCTTACAAAATGGCTTTACTACTTTGTTTTAATACATTATGGGCAAAGTCCATCCAAGATTGTGGTCTCCACCAACCCAAACAGCCATGGTGGAGGTCTCACTCCCTTTTCTTTTTTTTATTGTCTCTCTTGGATTCAAGTGAAGGCATCATAGAAGGGTGACTACATACAGTTGTGCTCAAAAGTTTGCAGAAATTGTGAAATTTTGGCATTAATATTGAAAATGTGACTGATCATGCCAAAAAACTGCCTTTTATTTAGGGATAGTAATCACATGAAACCATTTATTATCACATAGTTTTTTTTGAATCCTTTTTAAATCATAATGATATCACCCAAATGGCCCTGATAAAAAGTTTACATCCCCTGGAATGTTTGGCCTTGGTACAGACACAGAAGGTGGCACACACACAGGTTAAAATGGCGATTAAAGGTTAATTTCCCACATTTGTGGCTTTTTAAATCACAGTTAGTGTCTGTGTATAGATAATCAATGAGTTTGTTAGCTCTCACATGGATGGACTAAGCAGGCTAGACACTGAGCCATGAGGAGGTAGAAAAGAACAGTCAAAAGACCTGCGTAACAAGGTAATGAAACCTTACAAAGATGGAAAAGGCTATAAAAAGATATCCAAAGCCTTCAATATGCCAGCCAGTACTGTTTAATTACTTATTAACCGCTTACCAGCTGCCGCAGTTTTACTGCGGCAGGTTGGCTTCGCCGCACGAAATCACGCAACTGTACGTGATCTCGCGAGGTCCGGATAGCAGGCGCACGCGCGCCGCGAGCTCTGTGAGTCCGATCGCGGATTTGATTCCTGCGGGGATACCCGCGATTGTCTCATGGAGAGGAAGAACGGGGAAATGTTAATGTAAACAAGCATCTCCCCGTTCTGTCTAGTGACAGGACACTGATCACAGCTCCCTGTAATCGGGAGCGGTGATCAGTGTCATGTCACACATAGCCACGCCCCCCCCACAGTTAGAATCACTCCCTGGGACACACTTAACCCCTACAGCGCCCCCTCCTGGTTAGCCCCTTCACTGCCAGTCACATTTACACAGTAATCAGTGCATTTTTAATCACACTGATCGCTGTATAAATGTGAATGGTCCCAAAATAGCGCCAAAAGTGCCTGATCTGTCCGCCATAATGTCGCAGTCATGATAAAAATCGCTGATCGCTGCCATTACTAGTAAAAAAAAAAAATATTAATAAAAATGCCATAAAACTATCCCCTATTTTGTAAACGCTATAATTTTTGCGCAAACCAATCAATAAACGCTTATTGCGATATTTTTTTTTTTTTTTTACCAAAAATATGTAGAAGAATACATATCAGCCTAAACTGAGGAAAAAAATGTTTTTTTTATATATTTTTGGGGATATTTATTATAGCAAAAAGTAAAAAATATTCCTTTTTTTTTTTCAAAAGTGTCTTTCTTTTTTTGTTTATAGCGCAAAAAATAAAAACCGCGGAGGTGATCAAATACCACCAAAAGAAAGCTCTATTTGTGGGGAAAAAAGGGACGTCAATTTTGATTGGGAGCCATGTCGCACAACCGCGCAATTGTCGGCTAAAGCGACGCAGTGCCGAATCACAAAAAGTGCTCTGGTCAGGAAGGGGGTAAATTCTTCCGGGGCTGAAGTGGTTAAGAAGTGGAAAATGAGGACCTCTTTAGATGCCAAGCCAAGGTCTGGTAGACCAAGAAAGATTGCAGCCACAACTGGCGGAAGAATTGCTCAGGATACAAAGAAAAACCCCACAGGTAACCACAGGAGAAATACGGGCTGCTCTCCAAAAAGACGGTGTGTTTGTTTTTAACCACTTACAGACCAGAAGATTTACCTGCTTAATGACCAGGCCATTTTTTGCGATACGGAACTGTGTCGCTTTAACTGACAATTGCGTGGTCGTGCGATGCTGTACCCAAACAAAATTGATGTCCTTTTTTTTTTTTACCACAAATAGAGCTTTCTTTTGGTGGTATTTGATCAGCTCTGCGGTTTTTATTTTTTGCGCTATAAACAAAAAAAGAGCGACAATTTTGAAAAAAAACTTTTTTACTTTTTGCTATAATAAATATCTCCGAAAATGTTTTTAAAAATCAAATTTCTTCATCAGTTCTGGCCAATATATATTCTTCTACACATTTTTGGTAATAAAAATCACAATAAGCGTATATTGATTGGTTTGCGCAAAAGTTATAGCGTCTACATACTATGGGATAGATTTATGGCATTTTTATGACATTTTTTTTCTTTTTTTTCATTAGTAATGGCGGCGATCTGCGATTTTAATCGGGACTGTGACATTGTGGCGGAGAGATCGGACACGTTTGACACATTTTTGGGATCATTGACATTTATACAGCGATCAGTGCTATCAAAATGCACTGATTACTGTGTAAATATCACTGGCAGGGAAGGGGTTAACACTAGGGGGCGATCAAGGGGTTAAATGTGTTCCCTCAGTGTGTGTTCTAACTGACTAGAGGAGGAGACAGATCGTTGTTCCTAGCTAGTAGGAACACACAATCTGTCTTCTCTCCTCACAGAACAGGGATTTGTCTGTTTACACACACACACACACGTCCCTGTTCTGTCTCTCGTGCCCGTGATCGCGCGTAGCCGGGGGTCATCCCCCGCAGTGCAGCGGCCGCACGTGCGCCTGCTATCCCTGCTTAAAGGGCCAACGTACAGCTATGACGGCTGGTCGACAAGCGGTTAAGGAGCACAATTCAACAATACTTGAACAAAAAAGAGCTGCATGGTTGACCTGCCAGAAGGAAGCCTTTACTGCGCCAATGCCACAAAAAAGCCCAATGAGGCATGTCAAGGTGTTGTTCAGCATATTGTAACCAGTTTTTTTTTTTGTGGAACTTTTACAGTAAAGGCTTCTTTCTGGCAACTTGAGCATGCATGTATCATCGTATTGTGTTCCTTAAAAACAACCACACCATCTTTTTCCAGAGCAGCCTGTATTTCTCCTGAGGTTACCTGCGGGGTTTTTCTTTTGTATCCCGAACAATTCCTGTGGCAGTTGTGGCTGTAATCTTTCTTGATCTACCTGACCTTTGCTTGGTATCAAGAGATCCCTGAATTTTCCACTTCTTAATAAGTGATTGAACAAGTACTGACTGGCATATTCAAGGCTTTGGATATGTTTTTATATCCTTTTCCATCTTTGTAAAGTTTCATTACCTTGTTACGCAGGTCTTTTGACTGTTCTTTTCTACCTCCTCATGGCTTAGTGTCTAGCCTGCTTAATGCATTCATGTGAGAGCTAACTCATTGACTATTTATACACAGACACTAATTGTGATTTAAAAAGCCACAGATGTGGGAAATTAACCTTTAATTGCCATTTTAACCTGTGTGTGCCACCTTCTGTGTCTGTACCAAGGCCAAACATTGCAGGGGATGTAAACTTTTCATCAGAGCCATTTGGGTGATTTCTGTTGTCATTATGATTTAAAAAAGGAGACAAAAAACTATCTGATAATAAATGGCTTCATGTGATTGCTATCCTTAAAGCAGGATTCCAGCCAGGAATTTTTTTTTTTAAAAGTCAGCAGCTACAAACACTGTAGCTGTTGACTTTAAATAAGTACTCTTACCTGTCCTGGATGCCCGATATGTGGGCCGCCCGAGGCCGTCCCGTCCCTGGGCTCTCGGGTCCCGGCACCGCCATCTTAACTAAGGGAAACAGGCAGTGGAGCCTTGCGGCTTCACTGCCAGTTTCCTACGGTGCGGCGCTCTGTGAATGGCCCCGTGGTTTTCTGGGAACACACACAGTTCCCAGAAGGCAACGGGGCCGCTCGCCGAGGAGCAGGACACGCCGCGGAATAGGAAGAGGCAGATTAGGAAGACTGCCTAGCAACAAGGGTTCAGGTAAGTTTAAAAATTTATTTTTTTTTTTTTAATTTTTTTTTAAACTTTTTTCCTGATTTTTCATGCTAGTTTTTTATTTTAGGGTGGCCCTCCACTTTAAATAAAAGACAGTTTTTTTGGCATGGTCAGTCATATTTTCAAAAATAATGCCAAAATTTCACAATTTCTGACAGGGGATGCCAACTTTTGAGCACGACTGTATTTTGGCCAATAAGAAAATTAAGAAAAACTAGAGATTCAATTGTTATCTTCTATGATAAGAAAATGTCACCTTGGACTCTGTTAAAGTGGTGTTCCGGACGAAATTATACTTTTTAAATAAAAATACCCCTATAATACACAAGCTTAGTGTATTCTAGTAAAGTTAGTCTATAAACGAAGGTCT
Source organism: Lithobates clamitans (assembly GCA_037952925.1). Classification (NCBI taxonomy): domain Eukaryota; kingdom Metazoa; phylum Chordata; class Amphibia; order Anura; family Ranidae; genus Lithobates; species Lithobates clamitans. Next base: position 14,278 of record JBBGZY010002536.1, on the reverse strand, counting down.
GTTTTGTTAGTTTATAGCAGTAGTTTGTTATTTTATAAACTTACAGCAGGCCGTGGCCATCTTAAGTGTGGGCATCTGAAGCCAGACTGTATTTCTTCCTGGATCTCACTCTTGCAGATCTCGCACATGCTCAGTGCAGCACAAGCAGTGTAATAGGTTTCAGGTCAGGTTTCTATAGCAACGGCAGTGTGGGAGGAAGTTGCCGCCCCTTCCCAGAAGGCATTGCAAACAGGAAATGATGCGATGAGCCACGGCCAGGGAGGAGGAAGTGAAAAATGAATACAGCAGATATACAGTAGGTGCTGAGAAAAAAAATTTAAAAATATCCAATTTGTTTACAGTGCACAGTTTAGTGAGGGATGCTGAAGAGTTGTAAAAGTGAGTGGAACTCCACTTTAAGTTCTATAGTCCAGTAGGGGTGCTCCGGCATCATTCAGGCTTTTTGGCTGGGATAGCTCGCTGTATTCCTGCTGGCATGATGGGTGTCCTGGGGGCTCTCCTCATGGGAAGGAATCCAAGTTGAACACCAACAGTGTAAAGGTAGGGTTGGTAATACTTCCCTAGCATGGAGGGTTCCAAGGAGCCCAGTGCCTCCTGATTCTGACAGTGCTGCCTTGTTTGGCCAGGGGTCCAAGAGGCAGAGAGCCTCCAGTGTTAAGCACCCCCTGGGAGGGGTGGCCCAGAGGTGCTCCTAGTATCACTATGGGTTTGGGACCTCATTGTAAGAAAGGGCACTAGGCCACAACACCACTTTTGTGCATGTCGCCTTTTGGGCTAAGCCTTCTGGGCCGTGACTGCGACAACTTTTGTTGCAAGGCTGCAAGGCCTAGCCATGGAACATACGCTCGCACTTTTTTTTTTTTATTAATCTTTCTTTATTTTTATTTCCACATGTGTGTTACCTGCACTTGTATACAGTATGTGTGTTTTTTTCACTCGGATCTTAGGGTGTGGTTCTTCAGGCCTACTCTGAAGTCTAAGGCAAGGATGTGTTGCCCTATAGGTTGCTTCCACCCCTGCCTTGTAAGCCTCTCTTCGAGAGAGCCCCTCACCCAGTGCTTGTTGGTTTGCTTTGGCCAGGGCCACTGATAAGGCAGTAAAGCCAGCTTTCCTGTACTGGGCCCGGGGCCCCATCAGTTCAACATGGGAGCCCACGCACCTGCTGAGTAGGAGGGCCGGCTGTACTGTCTTATTGCAGACACCAATCCTTTTCTGTCTCCCACTGCCGCACTTCCAGCTTCTCCTCCTCTTCCTTCCACTGGCTGCACTGCAATGGGATTGGTTCTAGAGCATGCAGCCCGTTCATCAACTGTCCGTGCCCCCCTGTGTGCCTCTTTCCCCCGCAGCTCTTCCGGCTTCCCTCCTCTCCTGCTGGAAGATGCTGCAGGTACACAGATGGGATGTCATTTACTAGCCCCTTCTTTCCCTGAATGAACACAGTGAGCGATCAGTACCAATCACTCCTGTGTCCATTCATCACTGAAGCATATTTACTATGCTTCAGTTTGCTAATAAGCGGGTAGCCTCAGAGAACTTCCTATTTATTTATCTGTGAAGCTGAGGCTATAGAGAAAGGGACTGATAAGTCTATGTCCTCAGTCACTTTTGCCTGGGGGGGGGAGCCCTGTCAGGTAGGCTGTATGGAGCCTGTGATATCCAACAGCAGCCCTGGCTTTGTCTACTGAGGAGCGGGGTCGTTTGACTAGGTGGACCTGAGTGTGCCTTACCCTGTGTCGCACCCTGGGGGGTCAGGGAAGGGTCCTTCCTCTTCAGGAAAGGGCCATATGACACACTTTAAAGTGGAGGTCCGCCCACCCCTGCAAAAATGAAAAGCCAGCAGCTACATATACTGCAGCTGCTGACTTTTAATAATCGGACACTTACCTGTCCTGGAGTCCAGCAATGTCGGCACTGCCAGTAAGGTAACTGGGCAGTGCAGCTTTACAGCTTCACGCTGGGTCCCTACTGCGCATGCACAAGGCACCACTACGCTCTCCTACTGGCCTGGCAGCGGGGAAAGGAGGAGGGAGGAGGAGGGAGCCGAGCCACTGACATAATTCGCCGTGGCCCAGTCTCCCAGAAATGGGGACAGGCTACCCCCCCTCCTATTCATGCGTCTGGGTCTGGCCCCCTTAATCTACGTGCGGGGTGCCGGACGCATGGCTATTCAATGGGGTTTTTCTTTTTTTTTGAAGCACATGATTAGAGGCTGAGGCTCTAATTGGGTTAAAAAAAGGGTGGGCTCGGGGGACAGAAGTCTGCGCCCTGAGCCCACTCAGTTGTGTGACAATAACGAATTAATTTTCGCTATTGTCTTCCTGATTCTCCTACTGGCCAATCAGGAAGCAGTTCCTGAGACCTGATTGGCCAGGGAGTCTTAGGACTCCTGGCCAATCGGGTCTCAGTCAGGACCCACTTCCTGTTCGGCCTGGAGAAGAAGCAATGGCCCCAGAGCGAGGAGCTGCAGCCCAGATCCATGTCTGCCTGATCTGCCTCCTTCCTAAGGTAAGGAGGCCTCTGATCGCCGCCGCATTCCCATCTTTCTACCACATGGGGGGGTATTACCGCATTCCTGTCCGCCTCCATCGCGCGCGCGCGGGGGGGTTGGCGTTCATTTGCCGCTCCCTCAAATTATAAAATATTAAGCACCAGCGGCCACTGGCTTCATCCTCCATAATCCTGATTATTGGAGGACCCCCCCCCCCCCCCTGAGGAGTTCTCCATAATGCACAATAACTAAATAGTTGGGGCTCTATCCATGGGTGATGGGGAGGAGACAGACCCCTGTTCAGAAAATCATGGCAATAAAGTCTCCAAAAGTCATTTAGTCCTCCAATACCAGTGCAGAAATGAGAGCCATGCTGGATGGGATTGTACAGTATGCCTGGCGGATTTAAATGTTGAGTTTGTTTACAGATGTATTAGACCTTCACTAATCTCACAGGTCTGTGTACTCAGTGCAAGAAACAGAGTCACCCTTTCAAGAGACACAGGTGGAGGATCTTTAATTAAAGTCATTTCACCAGGCATTTAAAATCTCACCAAATGTAACAACATTCTCTGCGCAGTAACCAGTTCAGGACGGGGACTGTGACAGGTTATGATTTCGGGGCATCTTATAGTTGGACTAAATGTATTAGGTGTTGGAGGGGTTTGTAGTCCACAATGGCTGCACCTACACTGTCCTCCTCTTCTCCCACCTTACTATTCTCCTCTCCCATCCTCCTCCTTTCTACCTCTTCCGCCCTATCCTTCTGTCACCCCCCACCCCACCTCTTTTTCACTTCTCCTGTCCCCTCATATCCATATCTCTTAAGTTATGCTCTCTTCTCCCCACCTCTATTCTCCTTGCTCCTCCCCACCTCTCTTCTCTCTTCTGGTTTCTTATACTGTCTCCAACTGTCTTCTCCTCTTATCCCCTCTCCCTCATCTCCCTACTTGGCCTCCTTTCCTCTATGATCTATTTCCTTCTCCCCCTCTCATTTCTCTTCTTCTCCTCTCTCCACCTTTTATTTCTCCTCCAGCCTTTCCAGTTCCCAGCCCCTCCCTCCAGTTTACTCCTCTCCTATTCTCTCTACTTCTCCCCCATCTTCTCTTCACTCCTTTCCTATTTTCTCTGTACTCTTCTTCAGTTTCCTCTTCTTCACTTCTCTCCTCCATTGCTCTCTTCACACCTCCCCCTTCTTTCTCTCTTCTCCTCTCTTCAATCTCAGTGTTTTACTATATTTGCCTCCTTTCTCTTTTCCTTCCTTTTCTCTCCCCTCTTCTTTTTTCTTTTTCCTTTTTCCCTCTCTTTCTCTCTCATAATTGCCTTTCTTTTCTTTCAACTCCTCTCCCCTCTTTTTCTCTTGTATCCGCCCTTCTTCCTTACTCTCCTTGCTTCATTACTTTTCCTACTCTTTCCTCTTCCTCTCCTCTCCTCTCCTCTCCTCTCCTCTCCTCTCTTCCTTACTTCTCTATTCTCACCTCTCTTCCTTTCTCCTTTCCTTTCCCCTCATAGTCCTTTCTTTTGTCGACTCAACATCATTTCTTTTCCCTTTCCTTCTCTCTCCTTCTTTTTTTTTCTCTCAACTCCTCTTCCTCTTTTCTATTTGTTCTTCCTCTCACCTCTTCGTGTCTCCTCTTCCTCCCTCCTCTCCCCTCTACCTTGCCCACTCATCTTCTCTCTTCCTCTCTCCTCCCTACTCATCTCCCCTCTTCCTCTCTTCTTACCCCAGCTCCTCTCTCCACTCTATTTCTCCCACTTTCTCCCCTCTTCCTATTTCTCTCTTCTCTCATCTCTTCTTTTCCTCTCCCCTCTTCCTCTCGTCTCTTCTTTTCCTCTCCTCTCCTCTCTCCTTTTCCCTCCTCTTCTCTCTTCTTTTCTCTCCCCTATTTCTCTCTTCTCTTCCAACTTTTTCTCTTCTATCCGCTCTTCGTTTCTCTCATCTACTTCTCTCTTCTTTTCCTCCCCCTCTTCCTCACTCCTCTCATCTCTTCTATTCCTCTCCTCTCTACTTTTCCTCACCTCTCTTCCTCTCTCCTCTCTTTTTTTCCTCTCCTCTCCTCTATTCTTTTCCTTTCCTTCACGCTCCTCTCTTCCTCTCTACTCTCCTCCTCTCTCCTCTTCTCTCTTCTTTTCTTTTTCTCTCTTCTCTTCTCTCTTCCTCTCCTCTCTTCTTTTCCTTTCCTCTCCTCTCCGCTCTTCTTTTCTCTTCCGCTCCCCTCTCCTCTCCTCTCTTCTCCTCTCTTTTTTTTTCCATTCCTCTCCTATCCTCTTCCTCTCCCCTCTTCTTTTCCTCTCTCCTCTCCACTCTTCCTCTCTCCTCTCCTCTTCCTCTCTCCTCTTCTTTTCCTCTCTCCTCTCCACTCTTCCTCTCTCCTATCCTCTTCCTCTCCTCTTTTCCTCTCCTCTCTTCTTTTCCTCTCCTCTCTTCTTCTCCTCTCTTATTTTCCACTCCTCTCCTCCTTTCTCCTCTTTCTCTCTTCCTCTCCTCTCTTCTCTTCCTCTCCTCTCTTCTTTTCCTCTCCTCTCTTCTTCTTCTCCTCTCTTCTTTTCCTCTCCTCTCCTCCTTTCTCCTCTCCCCTCTTCCTCTCCCCTCTCTTCTCTACCCTGTAGTCTGAGGGACGGGGGTCCATGTACCATGTATTCAGGTGAAGTAGACATCTTTTCATAGTGCTCAGCACATGGTTGGGTGTTTGAAGTTTGCTCAGACTTGGTGCACCAGCCTCCCCTCCCTCCTCCTCCTCTCCTCGTCCTGCAGCCTGTTACTCCCTCTCCTCCTCTCCTCCTCCTCCCCTGCTCTACCCCTAATCTTCGTCACAGTCTGGGGGTGGAAAGAGGAAATGGGACAGACCTTCTACTTGTGGATTCAGGATACCGAGTCTGACTCATTCATTCCTGTACAGAGAGCTGGAGGTAGAAGGACAGGGGAGCAGAGACAAGAGGAGAAGAGGAACTGAGAGGAAGAGATCCAGAGAGAGAGGACATCAGAGGGGAAGAGAAGAGGGAAGGAAGGAAGAGTTAGTGAAGTTGGTGAAGAAGGGGGCAATTCTCTTCACAAAGAGGGCATCAGGGCAGAGAGAGAGAGAGAGAGAGAGGGTGGTCTGTGTGACTCACTCCTTCCTCCAGACAGCCCGAGACACTTCGGAGTGCCAGGAGAGAAAGGAGAGTGACTCATTCATTCCTTGAGAGAAAGAGAGGGAATGAGAAGAAACCGCCAGGGAAGAGCTGGCACCAACCACCACCACTCACCTACACCAACACGTGGCAAGTGAGCAGGAGACCCACCAACCACTTACTGCAGACTGGCACAGCCTAGAGACTGGCACAGCACAGGGGCACAGACTAGAGATTGGTAGGAACCTCAGGCTTGAATATTACACATCAGACCCGGGCAGCCTGGTGACACCCAACAGGCAGAGGGCTACCAAGAGTGCCACCACAAGGATGGAATCCTGGACCTTACTGAAGTCTCTTCTGATGCTGCTTCTGGTGGAGATCAGCAGACAAGGAGTCACAGGTAAGACATGGCAACGGTTTCATTTCCAGGGACACTACTGAGGAATATTGTACTGAATAAAGAATCAGTCTGTGGTGCAGAAGAGCTTACACTCTAATGTCCTCACCACAGTCACAGCTTACTATTATACAATTATATAGCTCAGACATATTCCATAGTGCTGTACAAAGAAGACTGAGCCACTTATGTCAGTTTCTGCACCAGAGGAGCTTACACTCTAACGTTCCCCCCACAGTTGCACACTATTTATATTATAAATTTACATAACTCTGACATATACCATAGTGGTGTACAGAGAACACTGAGCTATTTCCGTCATTTTCTGCACCAGAGGAGCTTACACTCTAACTTTTCACTACAGTCACACAGTAGAATTATTATACATTTCTATAGCTCTAACATATACCATAGTGGTGTGCAGAGAACACTGAGCCATTCCCATCAATTTCTGCACCAGTGGAGCTTACACTCTAACGTTTCACTACAGTCACACAGTAGAATTATTATACATTTCTATAGCTCTAACATATACCATAGTGGTGTACAGAGAACACTGAGCCATTCCCATCAATTTCTGCACCAGAGGAGCTTACACTCTAGCATTCCATCACAGTCATCCAATATATTTATTATACATTTATAGAGCTCTGATATATACTATAGTGCTATACAGAGAACACTGAGCTGGTCACAGCTGCCCCAGCACCAAAGGAGCTTACACTCTAATGTCATATTACAGTCATGCAATATTAATATTTTACATTCTTATAGCTTTTCTGTGCTGTACAGAAGACACTGAACCAATGACATCAGTCTTTATACCAAAGGAACTTACACTCTAATGCCCCACACTATTATTATACATTTAAATAGCTCTGACATATTCCATAATGTGGTACAGGGAATATTGAGCCAGTCACACCAGTCTCTGCACCAGAAGAGCTTGCACTCTAATGTCCCCCCCCCCCCCCCCCCACAGTCACTCACTATTATTATTAATATTATTATACATGTATGTATACTACAGCACTGTACAGAGAACACTGAGCCATCTAGTTTTTGCACCAGAGGAGCTTACACTCCGTTGTCCCACCCACACTATGTTATAAAGATTACTGCTATCATCCCTTTAAAAAGCAACAACGTGTTCTGTAGTGTTGTACAATGAACAGGTAAACTATGTAAGGGGTCACATGTAATACATAACACCAGACAACTGGAAGGAGACCCCTGCCCACAAGAGCTTGCACTCCAGAGAACAATGATGTAACACTTTTAGTGCTGGTAACACTTTGTAGCAGATTGAAGACTGGAAATGAAGTTGATACAAAGTTTCATCAAAGAGATGATCAATATACAAATCTAGAGAAATATTTGGGATCCAGGATTGGTAAATATAACAAAGTTAGGTCACCTAAAGCCACAAGAAAAAGTTTAGATAAAAGTTTAGGAGAAAGTTTGGTGGCAAAGTTTGATTTGGCACAGTCAGCAACAGACCAAAAAAAAAAAAAAAAAAAAGGTAATGGCCTTGGGCATTCATTCCTGTATGTGTCACCAGGAAATAGGAAAAAGAATATTGCACAGAGGGAAAGTGCGAAATGTTGCAACCCCAATGTCGTCATCGCAGAAGGGGGTGGGGGATGGGCGTTAGAGCAGGAGCACTTTGAAGGTTGGTAAATCTGCCATGTGCAGATAATTATTACAACATGTAAAGGATTGAAGGGATCCGACATGAGATTCTGAGAACACAGATCTGAGTGACAATTACAAGTTGATGGGAACATTGCTGAGCAATAATGGGTTTTGGGATTGTTTTGGAAAATGACCAGCATGCTGAAAAATATCTGAGGTTCAATGATAAAAGTCTTTGGCTATTATGCAGAAATAGGAAAGAATGTTACCAATGTATTACGGATGGTGTAAATGAAATATAATGGATGAGTCCAGTATGGGTGTCAATAAAAGCTGACTTAAAGGGCCACTCCACGCAGAATTGATGTTTTTCTGTTGGGAGGAGACTGTTGAGCTGAGTTAAACTTGTACTCCTTTTATCTCTTGGGGATCCCAGTATTGAGCTATCCGTACCGGTTCCCACCAAAGAAGTGAGATCTTAGGTCCTGAGGTCCCACGCAAGTTCCCGGCTCCACCTACCTGCGGCAGCCAATAGAAAAATGGCTGGCTTAAAGGGCCTCTCCACACAGAATTGATATTTCTCTGTCAGGCCGAGACTGTTGGGCGGAGTTACCCTCTAGTTTCTTTAATCTTCTGAGCATTACAGAAGAGATATCTGCGCCAGTTCCCAACAAAGAAGTGAGATCTCAACTCCTGAAGTTGCACATGAGTTCCTGGCTCCGCCTACCTGCTTCAGCCAATAGAAAAATGGCTGGCTAAAGCACCACTCCCCACAGAATTGATATTTCTCTGTCAGGCCGAGACTGTTGGGCTGAGCTACCCATTGGTTTCTTTTTTTTCTTTTATCTTCTGAGAATTACAGAACTGAGATATCTGCGACCGTTTCCAAAAAAGAAGTGAGATCTCAAGTCCTAAAGTCCCACATGAGTTCCCGGCTCCGCCTACCTGTGGAAGCCAATAGAAAAATGGCTGGCTTAAAGGGCCACTCCCCACAGAATTGATATTTCTCTGTTGGGTGGAGACTGTTGGGCTGAGCTACCCATTGGTTTCTTTTATCTTCTGAGAATTACAGAACTGAGATATCTGCGCCGGTTTCCAAAAAAGAAGTGAGATCTCAAGTCCTAAAGCCCCACATGAGTTCCCAGCCCTGCCCACCTGTGGCAGCCAACAGAAAAATGGCTGGCTTAAAGGACCACTCCACACAGAATTAATAATTCTCTGTTGGGCCGAGACTGTTGGGTTGAGTTACCCTCTAGTTTCTTTAATCTTCTGGGAATCCAAGAACTGAGATATCAGCACCAGTTCCCAACAAAGAAGTGAGATCTCAACTCCTGAAGTTGCACATGAGTTCCTGGCTCTGCCTACCTGCTTCAGCCAATAGAAAAATGGTTGGCTTAAAAGGTCACTGCCCACAGAATTGATATTTCTCTGTTAGTTGGAGACTATTGGGCTAAGCTACCCATTAGTTTCTTTTACCTTCTGAGAATTACAGAATTGAGATATCTGCGCCAGTTTCCAAAAAAGAAGTGAGATCTCAAGTCCTGAAGCCCCACGTGAATTCTGGACTCTGCCTACCTGCTGCAGCCAATAGAAAAATGGTTGGCTTAAAGGGCTACTCCACGCAGAATTGATATTTCTCTGTTGGGCCGAGACTGCTGGGCTGAGTTACCTAATAAAAGTCCACCTCAGAAATACTGGGGTCGATAAATAGTGAAAAAAATATCTAAGGATGAAAACGGATAATGTGTTACTTACGATCGTGCACAAAGAAAAATGTGAAAATAATTGTGATAAACAATGGTGATCAAAATGCCAATGTCCAAATGGAAGAAAATTGTCTCTCTTCAATCATCAGCTGAAGCAAGGAACATACGGTCAAGATGAACCATTAATACACTTGTAGACATAAGGAGAGACAATTCAGATGGAAGGGTGGGTACTCTTACCAAATAAGGTGGACCCACATACCGTACAGCAATGCATCAGACAGGCTGGTAATGCTGGATTCCCGGTGATGAGAAGATGCCAGGCTAGATGATAGCACAAAGACTGCTACTCCAAGCCACTCGTTGGTTAGGTGATGATTCCAAGGAGATCGGCAACCGGACCAGTCCAGGAATGATGGTAATCGGGGAAAAAATTATTTTCTCCATACACCTGAGCACTGACGATTACCATCGTTCCTGGACTGGTCCGGTATCCGATCTCCTTGGAATCATCAACTAACCAACGAGTGGCTTGAGAGTCGCAGTCTTTGTGCCATCATCTAGCCTGGCATCTTCTAATCACCGGAAATCCAGCTTTACTAGCCTGTCTGACGCACTTCTGTACGGTATGTGGGTCCACCTTATTTGGTAAGAGTACCCACCCTTCCATCTGAATGGTCTCTCCTTATGTCTACAAGTGTATTAATGGTTCATCTTGACCGTATGTTCCTTGCTTCAGCTGATGATTGAAGAGAGACAATTTGCTTCCATGTGGACATCATTCATGTGGATATTGGCATTTTGATCACCATTGTTTATCACAATTATTTTCACATTTTTCTTTGTGCACGATCGTAAGTCACACATTATCCGTTTTCATCCTTAGATATTTTTTTTCACTATTTATCGACCCCAGTATTTCTGAGGTGGACTTTTATTAGGTCACATAGATTTAGCGCTACGCTATTTGTTTGCTATTGTGATTTGGACTTTGTTTGTTTGAGTGTTAGCAGCTACCAAGATTTCCTTTTGTATTCATTCACTTGTTTTTACTTCGCGTTTATTTTAGGTTCAGCGCTGTACTTTCCTCCTTTTTTTAAACGTGGGCTGAGTTACCCACTACTTCCTTTTTTATCTCGTGGGGATTCCAGTACTGAGATATCTGCACCAATTCCCAACAAAGAAGTGCGATCTCAGGTCCTGAAGTTGCACGTGAGTTCCCGGCTCCACCTACCAGCTGCAGCCAATAGAAAAATGGGTGGCTTAAGGGGCCACTCCATGCAGAGTTGACATTTCTCTGTTTGGGTGGAGACTGTTGGGCTGAGTTGCCCACTAGTTTCGTCAATCTCCTGGGAGTCCCAGAACTGTGATATCTGCACCAGTTCCCAACAAAGAAGTGCGATCTCAGGTCCTGAGGTCGCACATGAGTTCCCGGCTCCGCCTACCCCACTGCAGCCAATAGAAAAATAGGTGGCTTAAGGGGCCACTCCATGCAGAGTTGACATTTCTCTGTTTGGGTGGAGACTGTTGGGCTGAGTTGCCCACTAGTTTCGTCAATCTCCTGGGAGTCCCAGAACTGTGATATCTGCACCAGTTCCCAACAAAGAAGTGCGATCTCAGGTCCTGAGGTCGCACATGAGTTCCCGGCTCCGCCTACCCACTGCAGCCAATAGAAAATGGTCCCCCCCCCCCAGATTTGTATTTTATATTATAATAACATCAGGATGAGGAGGAAGAGTCTGGTCTTCTTCTGTTAATGGGGGTCATACACTCTTATATAGCATTGGGTACTGGTGATAGTTGAAGAACACCAAGTCTTAGCATACATGCAGCTCATTAAGCAATTAACGAGCATAGTGCTCAGCCCTTTGGTTTGCCATGCCTCGGGTCCTAGTTTGCCCTAAGCATGCTGGCACCTGTGGTTCCTCAGTCACTGGAAGGGCTTACATTCCATTTTGGCAGCTGCGACTGATGAAGAACATCATGTCTCATCATAAATGAGGCCCATTAACCAGTTAAGGAGCATTTATAATTCTCAACCCTTTGTATGCCATGCCTGAGGTCCTAATTTGCCCTGAGAATGCTGGCACTTGTGGTTCCTCAGTCACTGGAAGGGTTTATATTCCATTTTGGCACCTGCGACTGATGAAGAACATCATGTCTCAGCATAAATGAGGCTCATGAACCAGTTAAGGAGCATTTATAATTCTCAACCCTTTGTCTGCCATGCCTGAAGGCCTAGTTTGCCCTGAGCATGCTGGCACTTGTGGTTCCTCAGTCACTGATTGTGCTATTGGGCTGCTCACCCTTTTTTACACACCACTTAATGACTTGAATTACTTCCCTGGTACACTGCACCATTTGCAGCAGCCTACGTATTTAGTGAGAAGGTCTGCAGCAGAAAAATCCTCAGGTCTGCGATCATCTGCAGAGTGCCCCCCCCCCCCCCCCCCAGGCTTGCCATAGAGAAGGGTTAGCCACTACTTTGGCACTTACTACAGTTGAAAAACAGCAAGCCCCCAGCATGCCTGCAGCTCCTTAACTAGTGAATGAGCCTAAATTTTACCCAGCTTTTCTATACAGCATGCTGGGACTTGTGGTTCCTCCTCAGTGTGCCCCTCACCCACAGCAGCCTGGATCTTTAGTGCCATAATATATCTTGGGGAGTGATAATCTGCAGGATTTGACCTACTCCCTTTTTTTTTTTTTTTCTTTTTTTTATGAATGAACAAGTTCACATGCTTGTGGGAGGTCCCGCCCCCTGTTCTTCTCCGATTGGCTGACTGAAGATGATGTCGTACACTAAGGAATGTTTCTTTTTATAGCTCCTTAAAGGCGCAGGCCCCACCCCCATGTACTTTCCTGGACCGTCACCTGATATGGCAGCCATTCGTCTGGTGGCATTTTCGCCTCGGCCACGTTTAATATTACATTTTTTTAGGAATTTTTCCTGCTTCTTTGTGAATGTCTAAAAATAACTCGAGTTGTTCTTTTCTATTCAGGTCAGATGGGAGCATCTGATTGGCTGCTGCTAGAAAATCAATTTCCAATTCAGTTAATTGTTTACTAATATTATTATACAGGATTTATATAGCGCCAACAGTTTACGTAGCGTAGAGGGGGACAGTACCATTACAATACAGCTCAATACAAACGGAATAGGATGGCTTTCTACAGAGTCACCAGCTGAAAGCTGAAATCAGGCTTGCAGTGATTTTTGCTGTTTGTGGGAGGTACCTGGATGAGCCTATAGGTGGGGGGAGAGCTCAGAGTGGGTGTCACCAGGACAGAAAGTGAGGTGGTGACACCAAGTCTGCAGAATGGCAGCTCTGGAACGTGTTGTCACCGGATACTCTGCTGCCATATCTCACATCCACGCAAGTCTGTGGGCATTATAAATATTTAGTTTGTAAATGGGGGCTCAGCTGTACTTGCAGCTGGCATTCCTCTTTAAAGAGAACCTGTCACGATTGACCTTTTTCATTTTTTTCAATAATTACAAACAGTGCCAGGACAAGGTCATCCATAGCTCAGGGCGAACATGCCAAATTGCACCCCCCCCCCCCCCCAAACAAAAAAAATCAAGCACTAATCTGCATACTCCCCCCTAACCATAAATCCCCCCTTCCTCCCGGTACAAATCCACCCCCCCTGCTGAAATCCCCCCTCCTGGCACAAATCTTCCCCCCCCCCCATCCCTCCCCCACCTCAAATCCTCTCTCTCCCCATATGCCCCCAGAATAAATTCCCCCTCCTCCCCCCCAAAAAAACCTTCCCCCTCCTAGCACAAATCCTCTACCTCTCAAAGTTCCCCGCCAAGCACAAATCTGATGGGGCACAATTCCTCCCAATGACACCAACAATTGGGCCCACTGACATCAACGATGGGGCACTATTCCTGCCGCTGACACCAATGATGGGGCACTATTCTTCCAACTAATACCAACGATGGGGCACTATTCCTCCTACTGACACCAATGATGGGGCACTATTCCTCCTACTGACACCAGTGATGGGGCACTATTCCTTCCACTGATACCAACGATGGGGCACTATTCCTTCCACTGATACCAACGATGGGGCACTATTCCTTCCACTGATACCAACGATGGGGCACTATTCCTTCCACTGATACCAACGATGGGGCACTATTCCTTCCACTGACACCAACGATGGGGCACTATTCCTCCTACTGACATCAATGATTCGGCACTATTCCTCCTACTGACACCAACGATGGGGCACTATTCCTTCCACTGACACCAATAATGGGGCACTATTCCTTCCACTGACACCAACGATGGGGCACTATTCCTTCCACTGACACCAATAATGGGGCACTATTCCTTCCACTGACACCAACGATGGGGCACTATTCCTCCTACTGACACCAACGATGGGGCACTATTCCTTCCACTGACACCAACGATGGGGCACAGGGGCGGACTAACCATTCGGGCACTGGGCACTTTCCGAGGTCCCCATGCCACTAAGGGGCCCCATCAGGGTTGCCATTCTCAATAAAACCAGGACAGTATGTAAAAATCTGTGTTTTTTAAAAAAAAAATCCTAATATTATAGCTGCCCCGTCTCTCCGGTACCTTTTCAGTGTGTGTATGTGTATTCTGTGTGTGTATACTGTGTGTGTATACTGTGTGTGTATATTGTGTGTCTGTGTGTGTATACTGTGTGTGTGTATTATGTGTGTATTCTGTGTGTGTATATTGTGTGTGTGTGTATACTGTGTGTGTATACTGTGTGTATACTGTGTGTGTATATTGTGTGTCTGTGTGTGTATACTGTGTGTGTGTATTATGTGTGTATTCTGTGTGTGTATATTGTGTGTGTGTGTATACTGTGTGTGTATACTGTGTGTGTATATTGTGTATACTGTATCTGTGTATGTGTGTGTGTGTATACTGTGTGGCCCCATAATCT
>JBBGZY010002535.1:0-224904 GCA_037952925.1 Lithobates clamitans | reverse complement strand
AGGGGACTGTTGTGTGTGTGCACAGGTGTGGTGGGAGGGGACTGTGTGTGTGTGTGTGTGCACAGGTGTGGTGGGAGGGGACTGTGTGTGTGTGTGTGTGCACAGGTGTGGTGGGAGGGGACTGTGTGTGTGTGTGCACAGGTGTGGTGGGAGGGGACTGTGTGTGCACAGGTGTGGTGGGAGGGGGCTGTGTGTGCACAGGTGTGGTCGGAGGGGACTGTGTGTGTGCGTGCACAGGTGTGGTGGGAGGGGACTGTGTGTGTGTACAGGTGTGGTGGGAGGAGACTGTGTGTGTACACGTAGCGAGGAGCAGTGTGTATGTGTACAGGTGGGGGAGGGGACCCTGTCAGGTAGGATGAGACCTCATGATTTCTAATGGTGCCCCCGCTTAGATCTCTCTGTTTGAAACACATCAGGGGATAAAGGTCAACCAGCACATAATAGCCGATTATGAAGAAGCCATTTATCATGGTAAAGCATGCTGGGAGCACAGGATAGCACTAGGCAATTTATTGTTTGATGGGTGAAGCAGTTTTACTGGTAAGGGCTGATGTGGTAAAAGCATAAGAAATATAGATATGAAGAAAGAAAGAAAATAGGACTAATGAAAAATAATAGAAGACAGCAAGTCTTATGCAAGAATACTGCAAAGCCAACACTACAAGATGCCCTGTAATTGCACATATTGGGCTGAATAACATGTAAAATCCTAAAGCACACTAGGGGTTAAGTCCAATTAGGTGCTTGTCACCTTCTGGACTTCTCACACACAGAAGCCATGTCTGCCCCTCCACTCTGCTGCCCATTTCCCCTTTTATTGGTAGAATTAGATGGACTTGTCTTTTTTTCAACCAAACTATGTAACTTGTATTATTGATCCTTTAGGTTTTTGTTGTATTTTTGTACTTGGGGGGGGGGGGGGGGTTCTCAGTAAAACAACAACACTTTCATTGATGGTCTGCTAAATTTGACCACATGCATTAGGTAGACACCATCCAGTGCCCAAAGAGCGGGTAAAACCAGCAACGTGCCTCTGCTGCACTCTGAATGTATTGAACACAGACAATGATAAGCCCTTATTACCTGGCGTTGGCAATGTAGCTGAGATCAGGGGGCAGGGCGCCGTTATTGGCTGCTCTAGCTGCCTCGGGGTTGGAGTACGGCTTGGGGAAGTGGTCAGACAGTTTCCCTGGACGAGTGAACATCTCGCCGTTGTCATCAGGACCGTCCAGGATCTCAAACTGGAAAAAAAAAAAAAAAAAAAAAAAAACACGCAAACAAAAGACGTTACAAGATACAGAGAATACAGGGGGAGCATAATAAAGAGCTACAGCGGCTATCCTCATACTATGTTTTGTACCTTCCTATACGTTTTAGCAAGATGAACAATCGTTTCAGTGCGGGAGATTATAGAAAACGATAGGGGTGTCCATCTTGAGCGCGCTCATCCCCACAGCAGCCTATAGAATTCTCACACAGCTTCCTCTCCATTGCAATAAATGAAAGTTGGGAGGCAGAGTAAAGCCGGCCATGGATGGATCAAATCTTGGGTCAGTTCAGCAGGGACCAGCCAAGATTTGATCCGTCTATGGGCAGGCCGGCTGTATCCATCGATCAACTTGGATTCATCCAGCCTGTCAGCTTTTTTACATTACTAGCAGTATTGATCGTGTTCTGCCAGCCAGGAAGGCTCCCTGCACCTCCCCCACCCACAGAACACCACAATAGCACTGTGGGAGAGATTCCCCCAACCGCACTGACTGTTGATGGGGGGAATAATGCGACTTTCTTTGCTGCGACCCGTGGTTGCAGGAAAGAAAAGAAAACCCTCTATGGCTTGCCTAACCAATTGCCGACCGTACCATAGTCAAATGACGGCTACAGCGCGGCCATCCAGTTCTGGGAGGACATCTATTGATATCCTCCCAGAACCCTACGTATTGGGGTATTGGGCTCACTGGCTGATAACAGATCAAGGTAAAGGGCCAATTACAGTGGCCCTTTACCATGTGATCAGCTGTGTCCAATCACAGCTCAACAAATGTAAACAAATGCCGGTTATCTGAAAGCCTATGACCGGCGATCCTGTAACAGGGGACATTTACAATCAGTGCAGCCCCATCAGTGCCAATCCTTGTCCATCAGCGCCCATCAGTGCCGCCCCATCAGCGCCCATCAGTGCCGCCCCATCAGCGCCGCCCCATCAGCGCCGCCCCATCAGCGCCGCCCCATCAGCGCCGCCCCATCAGCGCCGCCCCATCAGCGCCGCCCCATCAGCGCCGCCCCATCAGCGCCGCCCCATCAGCGCCCATCAGTGCCGCCCCATCAGCGCCCATCAGCGCCGCCCCATCAGCGCCGCCCCATCAGCGCCGCCCCATCAGCGCCGCCCCATCAGCGCCCATCAGTGAAGAAAAATTGTATTATTTGCAAAATGTTATAACAGAAACAAGGAATTAAAAAAAAATATATATATTTGGTCTTTTTTCATTTGTTTAGCAAAAAAATAAATAAATAAAACACCCAGCTGTGATTAAATACTATCAAAAAAAAGCTCTATTTGTGTGGAAAAAAAAAAAGTCATATGGGTACAGCGTTGTATGACCGCGTAATTGTCATTCAAAGTGTGACAGCGCTAAAATCTGACCATTGGTCTGGGCAGGAAGGGGGTGAAAGTGTCCGGTAGGGAAGTGGTTAAGCCCTCCAGTCTGCTGGTTATCTTCACAGTAACAGTGAGCGGGAGCAGTCCGCTGACAGGACGGATCCCTTCTCTATCACTACACTCTACAAGTATTGATGTGTATGGCTGGTGAGGGTTGGGGGAGGGGGGGGTTTAGTACACAGAAGATTTGAGGACCTCCAATCCAGAGGATGCAGAACAGCAAAAAATCTCACCTCCTCAGCCAAGGCTTTGGCCTCGGCTTCTGTATGGGAAACGCCAACCAGGTTCCTGAAGGCCAGATAGTCCATACTGTGACAGGCCGCACACACCTGCTTGTATACCTGATAGCCCCGACGGACGCTGCACAGAGAAAAACAAATGGTCAGGAACAGAGCTGCCGACAACGGATATCATTACAGGGATAAAGCACATCACACAGATTAAAGCAAATTAAGAAAGAATTCTAGGTATCATTTGCATGTTTTCTGAACGAATGCAAAGCGTTTTCTGATTGGCTGAGGTGTAGATTGTGACGTCACCTCCCTACTTTTATCCAGAGAATGCTTTGCATTCATTTAGAAAACAGAAACCATTCTATAAATGGTGCCCATCCAAAGTGGCCGACTTCCTGTGTTCACAACGCAGCAGGATCCGAAGATCACCGGTGTGTAGCAGCAGTCTCTATTACAGTGATTTCCAACTTCCAGGGGCATCGGTCAGGTATGGTATAAACCAGGGATATGCAATTAGCGGACCTCCCGCTGTTGCAGAACTACAAGTCCCATGAGGCATAGCAAGACTCTGACAGCCACAAGCATGACACGCAGAGGCATGATGGGACTTGTAGTTTTGCAACAGCTGCAGGTCCGCTAATTGCATATCCCGGGTATATACTGTACATAGTTACATTTGTCCAGCTTGGATGAACTATGTAACTATGCTGTCAGCGTGAAGAAAAGAATAAAGCCGGTAACCAGCTTCTGTTAGAGGGACATCGGTCCCCTAAATGCCCACCAGTGCTGCAAATCTGTACCCACCAGTGTCATCTATCAGTCCTGCCCCATCAGTGCCCATCAGTCCTGCCCCATCAGGACCCCATCAGTCCTGCCCCATCAGCGCCCATCAGTCCTGCCCCATCAGCGCCCATCAGTCCTGCCCCATCAGCGCCCATCAGTCCTGCCCCATCAGCGCCCATCAGTCCTGCCCCATCAGCGCCCATCAGTCCTGCCCCATCAGCGCCCATCAGTCCTGCCCATCAGCGCCCATCAGTCCTGCCCCATCAGCGCCCATCAGTCCTGCCCCATCAGCGCCCATCAGTCCTGCCCCATCAGCGCCCATCAGTCCTGCCCCATCAGCGCCCATCAGTCCTGCCCCATCAGCGCCCATCAGTCCTGCCCCATCAGCGCCCATCAGTCCTGCCCCATCAGCGCCCATCAGTCCTGCCCCATCAGCGCCCATCAGTCCTGCCCCATCAGCGCCCATCAGTCCTGCCCCATCAGCGCCCATCAGTCCTGCCCCATCAGCGCCCATCAGTCCTGCCCCATCAGCGCCCATCAGTCCTGCCCCATCAGCGCCCATCAGTCCTGCCCCATCAGCGCCCATCAGTCCTGCCCCATCAGCGCCCATCAGTCCTGCCCCATCAGCGCCCATCAGTCCTGCCCCATCAGCGCCCATCAGTCCTGCCCCATCAGCGCCCATCAGTCCCTGCCCCATCAGCGCCCATCAGTCCTGCCCCATCAGCGCCCATCAGTCCTGCCCCATCAGCGCCCATCAGTCCTGCCCCATCAGCGCCCATCAGTCCTGCCCCATCAGCGCCCATCAGTCCTGCCCCATCAGCGCACATCAGTCCTGCCCCATCAGCGCCCATCAGTCCTGCCCCATCAGCGCCCATCAGTCCCTGCCCCATCAGCGCACATCAGTCCTGCCCCATCAGCGCACATCAGTCCTGCCCCATCAGCGCACATCAGTCCTGCCCCATCAGCGCACATCAGTCCTGCCCCATCAGCGCACTTCAATGAAGGAGAAAAATTACCAGCTTGCAAAATTTTATAATAAAAATACAAAATTTTCAAAATTTTCAGGTCTTTTTTTTGTTTGTTTAGTAAAAAAATAAAAACCCCAGTGGTGAATAAATACAACCAAAGAAAAGTTCCATTTGTGTGGGAAAAAAAAATGATAAAACTGTAATTTGGGTACAGTGTTGCATGACTGCGTAATTGTCATTCAAAGTGTGACAGCGATGAAAGCTGAAAACTTGGCCTGGGCAGGAAGGGGGTGAAAGTGCCCGGTAGGCAAGTGGATAAAGTAGACCTTTGGTCAGAAAATTAAAGTGAAGCTCCAGTCATTTTTTTAAAGCACTCCCATGATAGTCGCAGCTTATTCCATGGAAATTGGTACAAGTTGCATATGTAATTCTTTATGTTCCTTGTAAATCCAATGTTACTCACTGTGTCCCCTCTCAATCCTGTAAGATTCCATCTTCAGTGTGGGCATCTGAAGCCCGGTCGGACTTTCTTCTGGGATACAGTGCAGCTGGCTACCCAGCATGCACCTCCCAATTTCATGCCGGTCAGTGTGAAGAAAGCGAGGCGCACTCGGCGCGGTGCAGAGGACTCCTGGGAAATGACATATATCCCAAGAGCCAATGTGAGGGAGCATATGACATACTCGCTGCGGCAAGGTAACATGGAAGTGAAGCGCTTCAGGAAGCATAAAGCTAATTCAACTTTGGAAAAAAAAAAATGTAAAAATCTCAAACATTGAGGACATAGCAGTAAGCAATGCCTGGGGCCAAAGTAAAAAAATAGGGTGGAGCTCCATTTTAAAAGGGGTTGTAAACCCTCGTGTTTTTTCACCTTAATGCACCCTATGCATTAAGGCAGGGGTCTTAAACTGTTGCGAAACTAGGGGGGCATCAGTCAGGTATGGTATATACCAGGGATATGCAATTAGCGGACCTCCAGCTGTTGCATAACTACAAGACCCATGAGGCATAGCAAGGCTGACAGTTACAAGCATGACAGAGGCATGATGGGACTTGTAGTTTCGCAACAGCTGGAGGGCTGCCAGTTTGAGACCCCTGCATTAAGGTGAAAAAACACCTGTCCGTGACCGGCCCCCCCAGCCCTCCCCCTCCCTGTTTTACTTACCTGAACCCTCGAACTTGTCCCGACGGGGACGTCGTGTCTCTCTAACCGGGGTTCTCGGCTCTTAATTGGATAGATTGATAGCAGCGCAGCCATTGGCTCCCGCAGCTGTCAATCAAATCCAATGACGCAAGCGCCGGGGGGCGGGGCCGAGGCCTGCATTCGGCCTCTATGGACGCCGAATGCTGGACTCGGAAGTGCGCCCGCAAGGTAACCCCCTCGGGGAAGCGCTTCTCCTAGGGCAGTGATGGTGAACCTTGGCACTTCAGATGTTTTGGAACTACATTTCCCATGATGCTCAACTACACTGTACATGAGCATCATGGGAAATGTAGTCCCAAAACATCTCGGGTGCCAAGGTTCGCCATCACTGCCCTAGGGGGTTATCAGATGGGGGGGGGAGCCGCCAGAGCCGCTGAGGGACCCCAGAAGAGTTTCAGGGCCACTCTGTGCAAAACGAGCTGCACAGTGGAGGTAAGTATGATATGTTTGTGAATTTTTTTTTTCTTCTAAATTTACCTCTACAATCACTTTAAGTCCTGCTAGATCACTCCAGCCTGGCCCTTTTTGCAGGTATAGCTATGTAAATCATTAAAAATAAGTGCCTGTACGGTTTAAAATCCAGCAATACACAGGCTCATCCTGCTCTGCACATGCTCAGTTGCTTTTTTTTATTCTCAGGACGGTGTCAAAATTAGTAGAGGCCAATCTGCTGACAGCCTATAAAGCAGGACTAGACCCATTTAACAGCTTCAAATAATAGTTACATTGTTATATTTGCTTGCGTCTTCAAACAAACTATCAAACCATCAAATGACCGGTGTCATAACTGATCACTTGTACAGCACCATGGCAGCTGCAGATCAAACAGATGGCTGAAAAAGGATAGGGTAGTTCTGCTTTACCTGCTGCTCAAGGTTGTAAGCTTCAACAAAATGGCAGCCCCCAGCAAAAAAAAGAAACAGGAACAATGCTGGAGGCAATTTACAGCACGCTAATTTTGGTAGCATATTTATTAAAAAGCAGAAGTCCAGCCTGAGCTTGTTTGGCTGTACTTCTCCCTATGGATCACAGGAGTACAATTTGTTTTGAACTCCTGTGACCCGTTTTTAGCTGAGATGACTGAAGTCCGTTTTCTGCTGACATCACCGATGTCAGTTGTAGTAGAATTTCATGTTAGCCAATGTATTTCATATTATTCATATTAATTTACATATGTTTTATTGATAAAATTATTAGTGTAGTAGTAGTGGAAATATCATCATTATTATTATTAGTTTAATATTAAGAAAAGTTATAAAATTTATAGGAGTTAATACAATAATATAGAATAGTTCATTGTAAGTTATTAAGTCAACTGCTTAGCAGAGAAACACTGACAGCAGTTGAACTATAGTCTGATAAGATAACATTCCTTAAAGGTAATAAAATAAACACTGTCAAGAATAAGTGATAAAACTTCTTATACTGGTGGTTTAAAAAGTAATTATGTGGAATATGTGAGAGTTATGTATATTAATTTCGTTTGACAGGGTCAAAAAGGTCAGTTTGTGACCTCATTAAAACTGTTAAAATATATTGAATAAGAGAACACTGATGTGTATGTATATATTAATAATTAAACAATACTGAATAAAGCAGATAGATATATATATACACACAGAGAGAGAGAGAGAGACAGAGAGACAGAGAGACAGAGAGACAGAGAGACAGAGAGACAGAGAGACAGAGAGACAGAGAGACAGAGACAGAGAGACAGAGACAGAGAGACAGAGACAGAGAGACAGAGAGACAGAGAGACAGAGAGACAGAGAGACAGAGAGACAGAGAGACAGAGAGACAGAGAGACAGAGAGAGAGAGACCTTTTTGTGAAACCAATATAGGAATACATACATATAGGATTGTAGAGTTATAAACAATAAGGCATATAACACATAAGGTGGAGTTATTGCAAGTTCATGTTCCCAAAGTCTTAAAACTGTTATCCTGGAGTTGGTGAAGTCTTATCAGGACAAGGAGGGTTTGATTTAACATGACTGGGTTCCATATTGTCTCTATACAAGCATTTTAATGGGTAAAGCCATAGACAAAAACAGTTATAAATCATTTTATTAAACATGTAGGAATTCTTGGAATGAATAAGTTTGTCTGGTTGTATGACAAGTGTCAGATTTATGGTTAGTTAGATTGACGTAGATCTTGGCAACCAATCATGTTGTACCTAATATGCTTGCATTGTAAGAAACTGTATAAATTAGACCTGCATCTTGTAATACTTTGAACATAAACTTGTATGTTCCCAGCTGTTAATAAACCTGCATCACTGAGCTCCTGCCTGGTTCGATAAATTATTATTCTACTTCACAGTCCAGCCACTGTGTCATCCCAACCACATTCTTTGGAACCATATGTCCTTCCTCATTCTTTATAGGGCCAATATGATCTGACCTCCCTTTCTTACTATTTATATACTTGGGATCTTTTTTCTCCCCTCCGCTTTGTGCCTTTCGTGTTCTATCTTAGCCGCCCTGATTGCACCCTTACATTTCTTGCTGCATTCTTTGTAAAGATGGAATGCTGATGATGATCCCTCAGCCTTGTATTTTTTTTGAAGGCCTTCTCCTTTGCTTTTATGTGCATTTTTTACGTTCGAGTTAAGCCACCAAGGACATTTATTAGCTCTTTGAAATTTATTTCCCATTGGGATGCACTGGCTAATACCCTTATTTAATATGCTCATAAAGCATACCCATTTTTCCTTAGTGTTCTTTGTTCCTAAGATTTTATCCTTTTAAATATCTTTTAGCAAGGAGCGTAGTTTAGGGAAGTTGGCTCTTTTGAAATTCAGTGTCTTTGTATTCCCTTTACGTTTCCTATTTGTGTGATTTATACTAAAACCAATTGACCTGTGATCGCTGTTTCCTAAATTGCCCCGTATTTCCACATCCGTGATCAGGTCTGTATTGTTAGTAATCAGTAGGTCTAGTAATGCCTTGTTTCTGGTTTGTGCGTTTACCATCTGACCCATGAAATTGTCCAGTAAGACATTTAGTAAATGGCGAGCCTTAGAAGAAAGTGTGGTTCGTTCCGCCCAGTCTATGTCTGGATGAATAAAATCCCCCATTATAATGACACTTTCCATCCTTTCCGCCATTCCAAATTGTGATTGGAGGTCTGCCTGCCCCTCCCCCTCTGGTTAGGGGGCCTATAGCATACTCCCAGTATTACTTTCTCCTTGGTTTCCTCCCTTTGTAGCTTTACCCATAAGGATTCCACCTCCTCCCCAGCTCCCTTATTGATGTCATCTCCCAGATTCACTTGTACATCATTTTTGATATACAGGCATGCTCCTCCCCCCTTTTTTACCCTCTCTATCCCTGTGATATAGGGAATACCCTTGAATAGTTGCCAGCCAATCATGAGAGTCTCTGAAACTCCCACAAAATCTAAATCCCCCTCATACAATAGCACCTCTAGTTCTCCCATCCTGTCCGCCAGACTCCTGGCATTAGTGAACAAGCCACAAAGTTTTGTCCGGACGCATACTATCTCCTTATTGGGTGCTCTGGGGTTGCAAATAAGACTTTGTTACTATACTTACCTCGGGTTTAAGTGCTTTAGTCAACCTATCACTTATGCCCCCAATACTACCCTCTGGAATTTGTTCCACGATGGCTCTCTCTGCATCTGAACCCTCCCCTCCATCGCCTAGTTTAAAAGCCCCTCTAACTTTTCGGCCATCTTTACTCCAAGCAGATCTGCACCCTCCTCATTTAGGTGCAGTCCGTGCCTTCTATAGAACTGGTGACCGACTGAGAAGTCGGCCCAGTTCTCCAGGAACCCAAACCCCTCCTTACTACACCAGCTGCCCAGCCACTTGTTTACTTCCCTAATCTCCCTCTTCCTTTCTGGTGTGGCTCGAGGTACCGGTGGTATTTCTGGAGAACACTACCTTGGAGGTCCTTTTCCTCAATTTGGCTCCTAAGTCCCTAAAATCTTTTTTTAGGACACTCCATGTGCCTCTAAAATTTGTCATTGGTGCCAACGTGCACCATGACAGCCGGATCTTCCCCTCCCAGTAATCTGACTTCGAAAAAATTGTGACAAAAAAAATTACAAACTTTAAAAAAACTCGCCATGCCTCTTACTAAATACCTCAGACTGTCTACTTTCCAAAAAATGGGTCATTTGATGGATATTTGTACTGTCCTGGCGCTTTTCGGGCCTCAAGAAATGAGATCGTCCGTCAGTACATCAGGATCGATCAATTTTTAGATACTGTATATCCCATAGTTTGTGGATTCCATAACTTTCCTACAGACTAAATAATAATATACACTGATTTGGGTTATTTTCACCAAACAAATGTATCAGAATATGTTTTGGCCTAAAATGTATTAGGAAGATTAGTTATTTGCAAAAATGTATATGAGAAACAAAGAAAAACTTGTTTTTTGCTATTTTTTTATTTTCATTTATTCAGCAAAAAAATAAAAAACCCAGTGGTGATTTAACCCACTTCCAGACCGCCGTACGCCGATATACGTGCTAACTTTGAAGAGGGATATATCTTTGTTATGGTAGCAGCTAGCTGCCATAACCCTGGTATACTCTTCTTTGGCTGGTGATCTCGTTTCTGATAATAGTGATCTCTGCGGCAGATTCCCCGCAAGATCACTACCGATCACTTACTGGAGCCGTCGGTATCAATGGAGGCGATCGGATTGATTGTCCTTCCTGGGTTATGGAGACGAGTGAGGGGAAGATGGCCCCCACCCGTCTCCATATCATTGCAGGGCGGAAGCGACGTCAAAAACGTCACTTTCGCCCATAGCTCTTAAAGGGCCATTTTTATTTATTTTTCTTTTTTTCTTTTTCTTTTTTTTTTTTTTTCAAATGACAAAATTTTTTACATTTTTTTATTTGTATTGTATTTTAGTGTAAATATGAGATGTGAGATCTTTTTGAGCCCGGATCTCATATTTAAGAGGACCTGTCATGCTTTTTTTCTATTACACGGGATGTTTTTCCTTGTAATAGGAATAAAAGTATTTTTTTTTTTTTTTTTTTTTTAAAAAGAACAGTGTAAAAATAAAAAATAAGGTAAAATAAATAAGAAAAAAAAAATTTAAAAAATGTTTAAACACGCCCCGTCCCGCCGAGCTCACGTGCAGAAGCGAACGCATACGTGAGTAGTGTCCGCATATGAAAACGGTGTTCAAACCACACATGTGCTGTATCGCTGCGATCGGTAGAGCGAGAGCGATAATTCTAGCCCTAGACCTCCTCTGTAACTCAAAACATGCAACCTGTAGAAATGTTTTTAACGCCGCCTATGGAGATTTTTAAGGGTAAAAGTTTGTCGCCATTCCACGAGCGGGGCGCAATTTTGAAGAGTGACGTGTTGGGTATGAATTTACTCGGCGTAATATTATCTTTCACACTTAAAAAAAAAAAAGTTGGGCTAACTTTACTGTTGTCTTATTTTTTAATTTTAAAAAAAAAAAGTGTATTTTTTCCCAAAAAAAGTGCGCTTGTAAGAGGGCTGCGCAAATAAGGTGTGACAAAGTATTTTCTAGGATGTTCGAAAAAAAATGTATGATGTTTGGGGGTTCTAAGTAATTTTCTAGCCAAAAAAAAAGTTTTTAATTTGTAAAACAACAAACCTCAGAAAGCGTCTCGGTCCTTAAGTGGTTAATACCACTAAAAGAAAGCTCTATTTGTGTGAAAAAAATAAAAAATAAAAATCATAAAAAAGTTGTATGGGTAAAGTGTTGCATGACCGCGCAATTGTCAAAGTGGGACAGCGCTGAAATCTGAAAACTGGCCTGGGCAGGAAGGGGGTGACAGTGGCCGGTATTGAAGTGGTTAGAAGGTATATGGAGGGAGATGGTTGTACAGATAGCAGAGCGGGCATTGCACAGCCTTCCTCCTATACTCTGATGGACCCGATTGCAGCAGACGTAAGGCGGACATTACCTGGCGTGATCCAGAGAGGAGAGGAACCCTCCGTGGCTCCAGGGGTAGCTGGGAGCGTGTAATTCTAGGTCAGAAGCTTTAACGGACCTGTGGAGTGCCAATGCCAATCCGGCTCCCCCAGCCAGAACTACGCCCAGCGTGGAGAGAGCCGTCCTCCGACCCCGGGACATGGAGCTGAACGACATGTTGGCCTGCAACAAAAAAAAAAAAAAATTGAGCAAACCAGAAATCCTCTACATTCACAGAGACGTCTCAAATCAAATCAATCCACCAGAATAAAAAGGAGGCGGCTCCCTGGGTATCCCTTGTGTACACTCACCTTCCCGAGTATCAGCAATTACAGTGGATGTAAACCCTTCCATATCCCCCAGTGAAGTGACCGGCCTCAGGTGATACACAGAGATGAAACAAATCCTCCTACATAATGTGTACCTGTTTATCTGTCTTCTATTCTCTACAGCCAAAGTGCTGAATTTATACAGGTTGTCTGAGCTTTCAGAAAACAGGGAGCTGAGAGCTGGAGTTACTCTGCAGAGATGCGCGAGAGAAGGGAAGGGAAAAGAAGGGAAGGGAAAAGAAGGGAAGGGAAAAGAAGGGAAGGGAAAAGAAGGGAAGGGAAAAGAAGGGAAGGGAAAAGAAGGGAAGGGAAAAGAAGGGAAGGGAAAAGAAGGGAAGAGGAAAGAAGGGAAGGGGAAAGAAGGGAAGGGAAGGGAAAAGAAGGGAAGGGAAAAGAAGGGAAGGGAAAAGAAGGGAAGGGAAAAGAAGGGAAGGGAAAAGAAGGGAAGGGAAAAGAAGGGAAGGGAAGGGAAGGGAAAAGAAGGGAAGGGAAGGGAAAAGAAGGGAAGGGAAGGGAAAAGAATGGAAGGGAAGGGAAAAGAATGGAAGGGAAGGGAAAAGAAGGGAAGGGAAGGGAAAAGAAGGGAAGGGAAAAGAAAAGAAGGGAAAAGAAAAGAAGGGAAGGGAAAAGAAAAGAAGGGAAGGGAAGGGAAAAGAAGGGAAGGAAAAAGAAAAGAAGGGAAGGAAAAAGAAAAGAAGGGAAGGGAAAAGAAAAGAAGGGAAGGGAAAAGAAAAGAAGGGAAGGGAAAAGAAAAGAAGGGAAGGGAAAAGAAAAGAAGGGAAGGGAAAAGAAAAGAAGGGAAGGGAAAAGAAAAGAAGGGTAGGGAAGGGAAAAGAAGGGAAGGCAAGGGACCCCCACACTTTTTTACATAGAACCAGGCTGTCACCATTTATCACTTGGTGTCATGAAAACTTGTCAGAAGTGATTCATGCTGATACCAGAGGAAGGAGGAAGCAGACAGAAATGACACTTAGTGCTCTGGACTGAGACAAGTTCACATTTCATGTCTGAGGTTTACAACTACTTTAAAGAGAACCTGTCACAGCTGGAAGGGCCTTGGATGCTGCCCTTTCTTTACTCCCATGTGGGGGGGGTTGTTGTCTGGGAGGTGACGTGTGAGGAGTACTGCACCCCACAACTGACGTCACCTCCAAGAGTCAGCCAATGGCTGCATGGGAGCCGACCATCTCAGAATGACATCACCAGAACCTTTCACCTCGTATTCGGACGAGGACACAAAATATTCTATTTTCCCATCACAGTCCCATCAACATTTTAATATAAAACCCATTTTCATACTATTTCTTATTTTCCTGGTGCCTTCATGGCATCCTACACATGCCCTGTGCGTATGCTGCCATGGATAGACACCAGGAAAGGAAAATTCCGGGAAGGTAAGTATTCAATTTTCCGTTTTACATCCCGTGATGTCATCACTGGGTCTTGCCTCTTATATGCAATGCATGATTGGTGGGAGGGGCCTCTACACAGCTTCCTGAAAAGATCACAGCCCCTGACCTCAAGGCTCCTCCTCTCCAGATACCCAAGTTAAGCAGTGGGAGGAGTTATGCAAATATCAAGGAGGCGGAGACACCGGGCTTCATAATGCTCATGTCCCAGGGGGAACCCCTGAATATCTAACCCGTGGTGTCGTTTTATGTTGGAGGGGGTCACCAGTCCATTCTGCAGAGTAGCACAGACAGTCCATGCTTCAGAAGTAGTCTGGTTATCTAAGCTCTCAGTGTGTGTGTGTGTAAAATATATATATATATATATATACTCCTTACTCTGCCACCTCCTGGAGCAACACAGACAGCCTACGTTGCAGAGGAAAGGCCTCACTCAGAATGCTTCACCCCCCCCCCAGTGGAGGGACTACAGGCCTCAACCCCCAAATTACTCTCCTCTGGTGTAGCACAGACAGTCTATGTTTCAGAAGCAGTGTCTGGTTGTCTAACCTGCTGTGTCATCCAAACAAATATAAAAAGGGGGGGGGGGGGTTCACCACCTTATTCCTTACACAAAAATATCCACAACAATGCATTTCAAAAAAGTTATAAATTGATTTTGATTTTAATGAGTGTTATAAGTATTTGATCCCCTATCAATCAGTGAGATTCCTGGCTCCCAGGTGTCTTCTATACAGGTAATGAGCTGAGATTAGAAGCAACCTATTAAAAGGGAGTGCTCCTAATCTCAGCTTGCTACCTGTATAAAAGACACCTGTCCACAGAAGCAATAAGATTCCAATCTCTCCACCATGGCCAAGACCAAAGATCTGTCCAAGGATGTTATGGACAAGATTGTAGACCTACACAAGGCTGGAATGGGCTACAAGACCATCGCCAAGCAGCTTGGTGAGAGGGTGACAACAGTTGGTGCGATTATTCACAAATGGAAGAAACACAAAATAACTGTCATTCTCCTTCAGTCTGGGGCTCCATGGAAGATCTCACCTCGTGGAGTTTCAATGATCATGAGAACGGTGAGGAATCAGCCCAGAACTACACAGGAGAATCTTGTCAATGATCTCAGCTGTCACCAAGAAGACAATTGGTAACACACTACACCGTGAAGGATTGAAATCCTGCAGAGCCCACAAGGTCCCCCTGCTTCGGAAAGCATCTGAATGATTCAGAGGAGAACTGGGGGAAAGTGTTGTGGTCAGATGAGACCAGAAATCAAGCTCTTTGGCATCAACTCAACTCGCCGTGTTTGGAGGAGGAGGAGAAATGCTGCCTATGACCCCAAGAACACCATCCCCCACCGTCATACATGGAGGTGGAAACATTATGCTTTGGGGTGTTTTTCTGCTAAAAGGGACAGGACAACTTCACAGCATAAAAAAAAAGACAATGGATGGGACCATGTACCATCAAATCTTGGGTGAGAACCTCCTTCCCTCAGCCAGGGCATTGAAAATGGGTGGTGGATGGGTATTCCAGCCTGACAATGGCCCAAAACACACGGTCCAGGCAACAAAGGAGTGACTCAAGAAGAAGCACATTAAGGTCCTGGAGTGGCCTAGCCAGTCTCCAGACCTTAATCCCATAGAAAATATGTGGAGGGAGCTGAAGGTTTGAGCTACCAAAACGTCAGCCTGGAAACCTTAATGACTTGGAGAGGATCTGCAAAGAGGACAAAATCCCTCCTGAGATGTGTGTAAACCTGGTGGCCAACTACAGCAAACGTCTGACCTCTGTGATTGCCAACAAGGGTTTTGCCACCAACTACTAAGTCATGTTTTGTGGAGGGGTCAAAATACTTATTTCACTCATTAAAATGCAAATAGATTTATAACTTTTTTGAAAAGCGTTTTTCTGGATATTTTTGTTGTTAATCTGCCTCTCACTGTTAAAATAAACCGACCATTAAAATTATAGACGGATCGTTTCTTTGTTAGCAGGGGATCAAATACTTTCCTCTTTGTACACACATTATTTGAGAGACAGACAGGGAGACAGGGAGACAAGAGACGAGAGATAGAGAGAGAGATATCGAGAGAGAGAGATATAGAGAGGAGAGAGAGAGAGAGAGAGAGAGAGAGAGAGAGAGAGAGAGAGAGAGAGAGAGAGAGAGAGAGAGAGAGATAGAGAGGAGAGAGAGAGAGATATAGAGAGGAGAGAGAGAGAGATATAGAGAGGAGAGAGATATAGAGAGGAGAGAGAGAGAGAGATATAGAGAGGAGAGAGATATAGAGAGGAGAGAGATATAGAGAGGAGAGAGATATAGAGAGGAGAGAGATATAGAGAGGAGAGAGAGAGAGAGATATAGAGAGGAGAGAGAGAGAGATATAGAGAGGAGAGAGATATAGAGAGGAGAGAGAGAGAGAGATATAGAGAGGAGAGAGAGAGAGAGAGATATAGAGAGGAGAGAGAGAGAGAGAGATATAGAGAGGAGAGAGAGAGAGAGATATAGAGAGGAGAGAGATATAGAGAGGAGAGAGAGAGAGAGATATAGAGAGGAGAGAGAGAGAGAGATATAGAGAGGAGAGAGATATAGAGAGGAGAGAGAGAGAGAGAGATAGAGAGGAGAGAGATATAGAGAGGAGAGAGAGAGAGAGATATAGAGAGGAGAGAGAGAGAGAGAGAGAGATATAGAGAGGAGAGAGAGAGATATAGAGAGGAGAGAGAGAGAGAGATATAGAGAGGAGAGAGAGAGAGAGATATAGAGAGGAGAGAGAGAGAGAGATATAGAGAGGAGAGAGAGAGAGAGAGAGAGAGAGAGATAGAGATAGAGATAGAGAGAGATAGAGAGAGAGAGAGAGAGAGAGAAAGAGAGATAGAGAGGAGAGAGATAGAGAGGAGAGAGATAGAGAGAGAGATAAATAGATTGATAGACGTCTCAGAGGAAGGGGTCACCAGACCTCAGTACTAGCTCTACCCTACTCCAGTGCAGCACAGACAGTCCATATTGCAGGATCTCTTACTGATAGATCATCATTCAGGGTGGAGAAGTCACCGTACAGGCGACATGTCCCAGTGCAGCACAGACAGTCCATACTGCAGGCAGGAGTCTCCATGTCTCAGTCCTCATATTGCCCTGTCCCAGTGCAGCACAGACAGTCCATACTGCAGGAGACTCTGCTTATCTAAGCTGTTGTGTGATTACATTGTATCATTCAGAAGGGAGGAGCCGTGTGCAGGTGATGGAGAGCTCAGTCCTACTACTGCCACATCCTGATGCAGCACAGACAGTCCATGTTGCAGGACTCGTCATCTGTAATGTCAGGGTGTCCCCCAGTAATAGCTCTATCCCCTACTTGTACAGTCCACGTTGCAGAATCAAGGATCTTATCAAGCAATATTATCATTGAGGGGGAGGAGCTGTGTACAGATGGGAGAGCTCGGTCCTACTCCTGCCATGTGCAGCACAGACAGTCCATACTGCAGACAGAGATCCTGCTTATCTAAGCTGTTGTGTGATTACATTGTATCATTCAGAAGGGAGGAGCCGTGTGCAGGTGATGGAGAGCTCAGTCCTACTACTGCCACATCCTGATGCAGCACAAACAGTCCGTGTTGCAGGAGACTCTACTTATCTAAGCTGTTGTGTAATTACATTGTGTCATTCAGGGTGGAGGAGCCACGTACAGGCGACGGAGGTCACTAGACAATCCTGAGGCAGCACAGACAGTCCATGTTTCAGGAGTCATCTGGTTATCTAACCTGTTGTGTAATCTTAGGTGTCCCCCATCTACAGTATCTCACAAAAGTAAGTACACCCCTCACATTTTTGTAATTATTTTCTTCTATCTTTTCATGTGACAACACTGAAGAAATGACACTTGTCTACAATGTAAAGTAGTGAGTGTACAGCTTGTATAACAGTGTAAATTTGCTGTCCCCTCAAAATAACTCAACACACAGCCATTAATGTCTAAACCGCTGGCAACAAAAGGGTACACCCCTAAGTGAAAATGTCCAAATTGGGTCCAAAGTGTCAATATTTTGTGTGGCCACCATTATTTTCCAGCACTGCCTTAACCCTCTTGGGCATGGAGGTCACCAGAGCTTCACAGGTTGTCACTGGAGTCCTCTTCTACTCCTAAGTGAAAATGTCCAAATTGGGCCCCAATTAGCCATTTTCCCTCCTCCGGTGTCATGTGACTCGTTAGTGTTACAAGGTCTCCGAAGAGAGGGGATCATTGCTCAGCTTTGCACATCTAGAGAGGGACATTTTTGCCCATTCTTCTTCTTTGTAAAATATCTCAATCTCTGTCAGATTGGATGGAGAACGTCTGTGATCAGGAATTTAAGTCTTGCCACAGATTCTCAATGTGATTTAGGTCTGGACTGTGACTGGGCCATTCTAACACATGAATATGCTTTGATCTAAACCATCCCATTGTAGCTCTGGCTGTATGTTTCGGGTCGTTGTCCTGCTGGAAGGTGAACCTCCACCCCAGTCTCAAGTCTTTTGCAGACTCCAACAGGTTTTCTTCTAAGATTGTCCTGTATTTGGCTCCATCCATCTTCCCATCAACTCTGACCAGCTTCCCTGTCCCTGCTGAAGAAAAGCATCCCCACCACATGATGCTGCCACCACTATGTTTCACGGTGGGGATGGTGTGTTCAGGGTGATGTGTAGTGTTAGTCCCCCCCCCCCCCCACACACACAGTGTTTTGCTTTTAGGCCAGAAAGTTCAATTTTGGTCTCATCTGACCACTTTTGTGAGATACTGTGTGTATATATTATATATATGACAAAGGGGTCATTAGTCTTCAGTAATAGCTCAACCTCTTCTGGTGCAGTTCAGACAGTCCATGTTGCAGGTATCCAGAAGTCTAGATTGGGGGGGGGGGGGTGTCACCATAACTCTACTCAGATATGGTGCAGCACAGACAGGCCACGTTGCAGGTATCCAGAAGTATAGAGGTCAGGATGACTCTACCCTCTTCTGGTGAAGCACAGACAGTCTAAGTTGCAGGAGAAGGTGGTGTTGTATAATCTCAAGCTGTCCCCATGTCACATGTATATATAGAGGGCAGGGGGGGGGGGGGGTCAGCAGTCCTCAGTAATAGCTCCACCCTCTTCTGGTGCAGCACAGACAGTCCATGTTGCAGGCAGAGGTCCTGACTCGGGATGTTGAACCCTCATGGGGAGATGTTCCAGGGGGTCTCATATTACTCTGCTCTGGTGCAGAACAGACAGCCCATGTTGCAGGAGGAGTCTGATGAGTTCTCTACCTGCGGCAGAACTACAAGTCCCATGAGGCATTGCAAGGCTGACAGTTACAAGCGTGACTCCTCCCACAGGCAGAGGAACGATGGGACTTCTGCAACAGCTGGAGGGCCGCAGGTTAAGCCCCCATGATTGTAGCTTGTTATATACAATCAGGGGGTCCCCCATGTACAGATATGAGGGTGGGGGTCACCCTGGTTCAGTTAAATATACCCCTCTACTCTGGTGCAGCACAGACAGTCCACGTTGCGGAAGTCTAATGATCTCACTGTTACATCCAGTCAGGGGGTCCCCCATGTACAGATATTGGGGGGGAGGGGTCACCCTGGTTCACTACAATTACTCCTCCACTCTTCTGCAGCACAGACAGTCCACATTGCAGTGGGAGTCATCTGGTTATATAACCTGTTGTGTAATGTCCGGGGGTCCCCATGTATAGATATGAGGGGGGGTCAGTTTAATATACCCCTCTACTCTGGTGCGGCACAGACAGTCCATACTGCAGGGGGAGGAGTCTGGTTGTGTAATCTCAGGGTGTCCCCATGTATAGAAATGACAGGGGGGGGGGGGTCACCAGTCCTCAGCACAGACAGTCCATACTGCAGGAGGAAGGTTCTGGTTATGTAATCTCAGGGTGTCCCCATGTCTAGATATGAGGGGGGGTCAGTTTAATATACCCCTCTACTCTGGTGCGGCACAGACAGTCCATACTGCAGGAGGAAGGTTCTGGTTGTGTAATCTCAGGGTGTCCCCGTGTATAGATATTACAGAGGGGGGTCACCAGTCCTCAGCACAGACAGTCCATACTGCAGGAGGAAGGTTCTGGTTATGTAATCTCCGGGTGTCCCCATGTCTAGAAATGACAGTGGGGGGTCACCCGGTCTACACACAGGAGATGTCCGGCCTGTCTCCCGGGTGACCTTCACTCCTCTCCCGGCCTCTCTCCTCCCCCACACCGGCCGCTCCTCCCTCCATCACCGGCGCCCCACCCCCTTCTCCCCCCCACCTCCGGTCACCTGTGGCGGCTGTGGCCAGGCCAGCCTCCCCCCGAGGAGTTGTCCCGCCCGCAGCGACCTCCGGAGCACCAGGCACGCCGCCGCCATCTTTCCTGAACGGAAGTGTCAGGCCTTCCCTCACCGGCTAAACACGTCACTTCCCGCCGCCATCTTCCTCCTCCACGCGGCTTGGTGTGGGCTGGGGCATAGTGGGAGTTCCTGAGGCCTGAGTGCTGGGTGGACCAACATGGCGGCGCCCTAATGAATAACGCCCCCACACCTTTTGCGCATGCGCCGTGCGCTAAGGGTCAGTTATTCAATGACAAAAAGCCTCATAGAACATCGATGACAAAGAGGACCTTTCTGATTGTATAATGTTATATATACTCCTCTGTATAATGATATATATACTCCTCTGTATAATGATATATATACTCCTCTCTATAATGATATATATATACTCCTCTATATAATATATGTATATACTTTTCTGTATAATATTATATACACTCCTCTGTATAATGATATATATACTCCTCTGTATAATTATATATATATATATATATATATATATATACTCCTCTGTATATTATATATACTCCTCTGTATAATGATATATATATATACTCCTCTGTATAATGATATATATATATATATATATACACTCCTCTGTATAATGTTATATATACTCCTCTGTGTATTATATATACTCCTCTGTATAATGATATATATATACTCCTCTGTATAATGATATATATACTCCTCTGTATATTATATATACTCCTCTGTATAATGATATATATATATACACTCCTCTGTATAATGTTATATATACTCCTCTGTATATTATATATACTCCTCTGTATAATGATATATATATACTCCTCTGTATAATGATATATATACTCCTCTGTATATTATATATACTCCTCTGTATAATGATATATATATATACTCCTCTGTATAATGGTGTATACCCTTCCTAACCCTTCCGCCACCGGAGGTGATTTAGTGCACAATGTACATTTTAGGCCTGAAGGTTGATGAAACCCCCAAAAGTATTCTATATTTCATGAAGGCCGACACCCCAGAGAATAAAATAGTGGTTGTTATATATTTTTTTTATGTCATTTGATTTCAGCACAAAACTTTATTAAATAAAAAATATAAAAAATAAGATAAAAAAAATCTTTTTTTTTTTTTTTTTTAATACATATATATTTATGTAGCACCCTGGTGTTTAGGCAGGGTTGGTAGTAAATTTAGTTTGCCAGGTGGTAGTTGTCCTGGTTAATTGTTAGTAGATCCACTGATTCCTCTCTAGTTCTGGACTTGCTGCACCTTCCCTCTTCTGTCACTAGGTGGTGTTATGCTGGTGATCTTGGATATACAAGGGCTCAGCCAGGTCAGGTTATGAATGGATGGGGTGTCTCAGCCAACTGGCGGGGGTTTCTTTAAGCCCCTTGGCCTGCTGGGAGAGCCTATATATTTGGGAGGAGTCAGGTGATCGGGGTTTCTGTGCCACCTGGACGGCTGTCTGGGTGGACGTGTGTTATGTCGCCCCGGGCTGCTAGGCTGGAAGCCTGAGGCCTGTCCCGGGGACACCTGGCTGCTAGGCTGTCTGACGGCCTATTCAGAAGCAGCGTAGGGTTAGGACTTCAGGATTGGAGTCCAACCGAGAGGGAAGCTTCAGCTGGCCGGGGAACCAGTCCTGGTTGGAGGTAGAGGGGAAGCTGTCGCTACTAAGGGACCAACCACCTTGTTACCGGAGACCACAGTGAGTGAGCTGAGGCCAGTACCAGAGCAGACTTCCCACCAGCTGGGGAGGATGAAAAAGTGGGAAGACTTCAGTGAGTGCCAAACCAGGGACCCAGCCGGTCAGTGGGGGTGACGCTTGAGGAAGATACTGAGAACAGTGGAAGAGCTCAGGGGATCCAGTGGCAATTGGGTCTGAGAGTCTAATGAGAGATCGGAGCTCAGTGAGTGAAGATCTACAGTGAGAGATTGGAGAGGGTGAGGAGAACTATTTTGTGTTGTCAATAGTTAAGTAAAATTACCGTTAGTGACTGTTACAAGATTTGTTGCCTTAGGAGGCAGCGGTCCTACCTATACAGAAGTGGTGTCCAGCTGGAGGCCTTCCATTGTATAGCTGTTTACCTATAGAAGTCTCGGAGTTTGCCAATTATCATTGCACCTACTTGAGGGTGTCCTGGCCCTAACCCTCTCTCCCACAGTTCTTGTTCAAGAGACAATAAATCTCTTTGCATTCAAAAAGTGTCTGGCACCCACCATTTCATCTTGCATTACACCCACCATGCCTTGTAACCCACTCTACACTGAAGGATGTCAGCTCTCCCTCTCAGCCTCTAGAGGTCCGGGGACTTGGCTACATTTATTACCTACATTTTTTGGTAGAATATAAAAGATAAGGCTGTGTCGCATAAATAGATACCCAACATGACACACGTGCAGAACAAAAAAATCTGTTTCGATTTGATTCCGCATTTACATAAATTCATTTAATTTGTTTTCGGAATTAGTTTCTTATGCTCGATTCGATTCAAATTTTCAGAATTCGGTCACATTCAGATCGATTCGAATTCCATTCAAAATCGGATTTATTCTATTCAAATTTTGAAAGATGGTTATATTCTTTCTATTCCATTCTATTCTATTCTTTTATTTTCTGTTCTATTCTTTTCTGTTCGAGTTTATTCTGTTCGAAATTTGAATTTCGGAAGATGGAAGATGGTTGTATTCTTTCTGTTTTATTCTAGTCTATTGTTTTTTCTATTCTATTCCATTCAAATTTTGGAAAATGGTTATATTCTTTCTATTCTATTCTTTTCTATTCTATTCAAATTTGCATTTATTCTATTCAAAACTTGAATTTCGGAAAAAGGTTATATTCTTTCTATTTTATTCTATTCGAGTTTGAATTTATTTTATTAAAAATTTGAATTTCGGAAGATGGTTGTATTATTTCTGTTCTATTCTAGTCTATTGTTTGTTCTATTCTATTCTTTTCTATTCTATTCTATTCGAATTCAAATGTATTCCATTAGAATTTTGGGAAATGGTTATATTCTTTCTATTATTTAGTTTTTTAATTATATTTAATTATATTCTATTCTTTTCTATTCTATTCAAATTTGAATTTATTCTATTGAAAACTTGAGTTTCGGAAAAAAGGTTATATCCCTTCTATTTTATCCTATTTTAGTCTTTTATACTCTATTTGAGTTTGAATTTATTTTATTCCAAAATTTGAATTTCGGAAGATGGTTATATTCTTTCTGTTCTATTGTTTTCTATTGTTTTTTTCTATTCTATTCTATTATTTTCTATTCTATTCTTTTATTTCCTAAACCATTCAAATTTATTCCATTTTCATTTATTCCATTAGAATTTGTGCCAACCAGTGCCACCTCATCAGTGCCCAGCAGTGCTGC
The DNA here is from genome assembly GCA_037952925.1 of Lithobates clamitans. NCBI lineage: Eukaryota > Metazoa > Chordata > Amphibia > Anura > Ranidae > Lithobates > Lithobates clamitans. The sequence continues at coordinate 201,651 of JBBGZY010002535.1, read as the reverse complement.
CTATTAGTGCCCATCTTGAATTGCCGGGGGCCCGCGTCCCCCCCAGGCCCCCGGGGTCCTCGGCGCGTCCCCCTCCATCCCAGCCTCCCCACTAAAATCGTGGGGGGGAGGGGGAGCGCGAGACAGAGGTGAGCACACAGCAACACCTGGTGTCCTCTGTTTGCAAGATTTAGTAATGCACAGGGGCTTAAACTAGATATAGTGAACCGGGACAACCTGTCTCCGGAAAAACATATAAAACAACATTCGTTGAGACGTCACATGGGCATGCATATGTTTATGTTTACTTCCTGCCAGGCATAAAACACTATACAAAGGCGGGTTACCGCTTAACAGCAATCCCACCCCACCTCCCCCCATCATGAGCAATAGCTGTATAACTATATGGCGCTAAGGTTCCACAAAACGAGATAAGGAACAAAGAGCAGAGAACGGGGGGCCCGTCCCCATTCAGTGCATACAGGGAGCCGCCCCCCCCCATCCCCCAAGCAGGAAACATCAATCGCCACCTGGGACCCACCGGGAGGGGGTAAAAGTCCCCCCACACCCGACTGGGTCCCGGCGTAATCACAGACGACGGTCACCGCCCACCCATGTCCCAAGCAACATCTTATCCAAACAAATTAACTGCTACTCCAGGATGGCTTGCTTATCCGGTGGAGCATGTAAGACGGGAGAAGAGGGCATCTGTATATGGCTTGTTTTCCAGTAGTGTATAGCCAGTTCCCCAGGAAATGCCGAGTTTCCAAAAAACAAGGGGGGAGGGGAATCACAAGTGCATGTTAGAGTAGAAGTGATGTTAGACAGGGGTACATGGCTTGCCAGGAGAATGCCCAGTTCCATCAGTGTCGGCGGATAAGTGGGTCCAGGATCAACAGAACAGCATAACAAGCTCTCGTCCCCTGGGGGAAGGGGAGGGGGTGGCATACCAGGGATCAAAATCAGCAAAGTCCACCGGTGGATGGGGGGGTAAACAGCACAGAGCCGAGCCCTTTAATTCCAGGTGATGTAGTAAAAAATGACCACTGAAAAATCCCAGAGGGGTTTGAAGGAATTGGAACATTCAGAATGCCCTGTTGAGGGGGAACCTCAGTCGGGGTTAGTCAATGGCTCGTACAGTCCAGAGGGAACAGGGGGGGTCAAATTAAGACTCACCTGTACCGTCTGGCGTTGGCGCCCGGGACCTCCGTCTTTGCCTCTGCGGTCTGGGCTGGGAATCTCTCCTCGATATCGCCAGGCTAGAGCCTCCGACCGGCTGCGGAAGGAACAGCAGCCAGTTCTGTACCTGGATGGGAGCCGTTTCCAGGAATGTGAAAAGGGCCGGCAGATCCCTTGAAGACGGAGAGCGGGTATCCCCAATGATAGGTAACCGCATGTTGATGGGCTAATTCCAAGACGGGGCGAAGCATGGCACATCTTTGTAAGGTGGCCCTGGAGTCATCCGGCAGAATAGCGCCCCATTGAATTCCACCTCACCGGCCTCCCAAACTCTGCGGAGTATGCTTTCCTTATGGGAGTAGTGGTGGAGTCGGCAAATAACGTCCCGCGGCCTGTTAGGGTCTGCAGAACGCGGGCCCAGGGCCCTGTAGATCTGTTCAAACTCCAGCCTCGAGGGGAGTGCATTACCCAGGAGTCTACGGAAGATAGCCGCAGCTGTGGCAGCCACGTTCTCGGTTCCCGTCGCTTCCGGCAGACCCCGTAGGCGCAGATTATTGCGCCTACTTCTATCCTCCATATCTTCCATATGTAGTTGCAGTGTCGTCACAGCATCGACATGGGCGTCCTGCAGGTGTTCTAGTGTGGATACTCGCCGCTCTAGTTCTGACTCCGGGGTCTCACAGTCTCGTGGACAGGGATCGCATCTCTCCCTTTACATCTTGTATGACCCTGCAGTGCTGTGCCTCCAGGCGGCCGATGAGGGACTCGATGTCGGCCTTGGTTGGAAGGGCCTGTATAAGTGCCCGCAGCTCCGCATCCACCCCCACACCATGGGATTGGGATAGAGAGGTCTGTGATCCTGACTGTAGAGCAGCGGGGGCGTCCGAATAGGAGTTGGACTCCAAAGATGAAGCAGGGGATGCAGGCCGGTTATCAGGGCCCTGGGCCTCGTGTGTCTCAACACGCAGTTCCGCCATCCTGGAAGCAGGGGAGGCTAGCTGGGAGTATGTGAGGTATTGTTCTATAACTCCCCAGGTCTTACCGGGTTTTGCAGCTTTTGATCTTCCTTATCTTCCTTTGGTCTTTCATTTCATGAATTTTGCAAGGCTCGGACTATACGCGTTTCTAAGGAGATGTTTATTTAGAGCTTGAGATTTAGAATGATTTATTTGTAAACCAGAGACAAAAGTAAAGTGACGTAGCATTAGGTGCAGATTGGGTATTGAGGTAACTAGGGAAGAGAGGCGCATCAGTATGTCGCCCGCAAACAGCGCACATTTTGTGTTCACGATCCCCGCAATAGACCCCCTGTATATCCTGGCTCTCTGGGATTTTGAGTCGTTCTCCATGATTTCCAATGACAACCATTCATATCATTACGACTTCAAGTCGTTCAGACTTCAAAGTAGTCCCTGCGCTACTTTGGTCCGACTTTGACGCCAGTTGCACAGGCGTTTCCCTGAAATTGCGGCAAAATCGCAAGCGAATTTGAAGTCGCAGTAGTGTGAAAGGAGCCTAAGGACTCTAATGCCAAGATGAATAAATATCGGGGACAAGGGGCAACCCTGACTGGTTCCTCTATGTCAGGGGGTCTCAAACTGGTGGCCCTCCAGCTGTTGGGAAACTACAAGTCCCATGGGGTATTGCAAGGCTGACTGTTACAAGCATGACTCCCACAGGCAGAGGCATGATGGGACTTAGTAGTTTCGCAACAGCTGGAGGGCCGCCAGTTTGAGACCACTGCTCTATGTATAGCAAGATCCTGTGATCTATAGCCTTTGAAAGGCGGGCCTTGGGTTCGTTGTAGATTGCTCGTAGTATTGTTAGAAATTTAGGGCTAGGACGTTCTAATTTAAAGAAAATATAGTCCCAGGAAAGGGAATCAAACTCCTTGCGGAGATCTAGAGACAACAAAATCGCTCCCCCCCCCCCCCCCGAGTTTGGTCTGGGGCCTGTCTATTAGGAACAAATCCTACCTTGTCAGGGTGGATATATTTAGACAAAAAAGGTGTTCGTACGGGTGGCCAGGATTTTTGTCAATATTTTAAGGTGGGCATTAATCGGGCGATAATTTGCACAAGGTCACATCTCCAAGGTCCTTGTTTGGTTTGGGGATGACGTGAATAAAGGCATTGTTCTCATGCAGCCACGTATGGTCAGGAAGGCCTTGGTATACGGTCAGTGAATTAGTAGACCAGACTGTGTGGACTGCACAGAGAGAACCAGAAATGCATGTAAGATGAATAATAATGATGTTTATTAAGATGGGTGATAAATAAGTAAATACAAACAGTGCACAACCAACCGAACAAAACCCCACAAACAACAAATAGTATATACCGCAAAGGGGCAATACCAGAATCTCAGACGTAAGCCAGGCCAGGGTCATACACAGCAGATAAGCAGGTGAACAAGAGATATTCCGGAAACATAAACGTTAGCCAGGCCAAGGTCATACACAGGGAGATCAGTAGATGAGGGACAGGGAGGGGATGGATCGGGCTGTAGGGTAAGGTAAAGGTAACAGGAACGCAGGTAGAACTGGGTCAGGATAAGCTCGGGAACAGGGTCGGATGCAGGCTCAAGATCGGGTAACAGGCAAGCAAGGTCAAGGCGATGAGAGTACTCATCAGCCGGGTATTTTCGAGACTGGCAGTAATTGTCCCCACGTAACACCTGAGCGCAGGAAGTGTTGTCTGCTCCACACTGCCAGGATCCATCCGCTGGTGGATGCCAGTACTGCGGCCCAACGATGACATAACTAGTTCCAAACTGCCAGAAGACACCTGCTGGTGGACCTCAGTACTGCACGCCAAATGATAGATCTTACCAGCGGACAGACCCTTTCCTGACACATGCAGTGGTATGGGGGAGCCCTTTCTCAGCTTGTTGAAATATGAGCACAAATGGGGTGTCAGGGTCTCAGCGTATTTGCGATAGTAATAACCTGAGATTTTGAGAGCGGTTACTATTTCCCCCACTGTAAATTCTGCCTCCATTAACTCCGTGTGAGCACGAGCTACCGTAGGAAGCTGGAGATCACGGAAGTCTTCTGCCTTGTCTTTGGAGAAAGGTCCAGAAGAATCGTAAAGTTTAGAATAAAAGGTGAAGAATTCCTCTAAAATTAATTGAGGATTTTGGGATAGTTGGCCATTTCGCAGACATAATTTTGGCATGGCTGGAGTGAATGGCCGAGGGGTCACTTTTCTCGACAGTAGTCTGTTGGGTTTATCCCCCATGGTATAGTACCAGTGTCTGGACCATCTCTTGAGATCAGTCCTAGTTCCGGAAGTGTTTCCTCGCCAGATCGGAGGTTGGTAAAGGAATATGGCTTGCCTTTATATGAAAAAGATAAATGGAAAGGAAAGGACCATTGATATTTGATTTGACAAATGAGCAGGTGGGATAGTAATGGTTTCTAGGATCTCTGGTTCTGAATCATCAACTGGGAAATATCTGAAAAGAAATGGACTGTGTTTCTAAGGAGGGATAATTCACCTTTGATCCTGGCCGCCGGCAAGATCTTCTCCTTGATCTTGTAAAAGTAAAAGGTAAGCCATTAGGCCTAGGCGCTGTTAGAGCACGGTGAACTCTATCTATCGGGTATCAGATCTTTCATCAGGGATTGTACAGCATTTTCCAAGTCCACCACCAATTCAGGGAGGCCCCAAATGCGGAACTTGTACCGCCTTGACCTATTTTCCAGGTCTTCTATTTTGGCATTAGCCTGATCAAGTTGGTCTTGTAGTGATGACATCATTCTTGAATTTTGAATAACCCTTTTCTCCGTTCCATCCCTTTTAGACTCAATGGTTTCCAGTCGATTGCCAATGATTTGAAAGTCATCTTTCAGGTCAGTAGTAATTATTGTGCGTGCCTTAGACAGTTCTTGTTGCAGGAGGGCAGAAAATATGGCAAGGAGCACTGCATCGCCAGTGTATGTGGCCGACTGCATAGGAGCTTGAGCCTATGTAGTAGTGCTGTTTTGGCTCAGGGCCAGCTCAGCTGGGTCAGCCATGTGGCTTTTTTTTTTTTTTGCCGTTCCCGCTCCTCTCCACTGCATCGCATGTTCCTGAATCTGGGAATGTGCGAAGCCCAGTCAGAGCAACTCGGATCTGTGATCACAGAGCGCTCCTGATGCGTGCTGCCTTGGTGTGCGGGGGGGTCAGGGTTCTGGAATGACGTCAATAGACGCTGTTCCAGAACTATCAGATAATGCTGTAGCTGTCATTTGGCCATAGTGCGGTTGGTGAACGGTTAACTCTAAACTGATGACCTGTAAGGGTTTTTAAAGCGCCTCCTATGGACAATATAGAGTACTGAAGTTTATCTTAATTTCGCAATTTAAGACCCCTTTCACACTGGGGCGGTGCACTTGCGGGATAGGAAAAAAAGTCCTGCAAGCAGCATCTATGGGGCGGTGCGGGAGCGCTGTACACACCGCTCCTCCACCATTGAAATGAATGGGCAGCACTGCCGAAGTTCCTGCAAAGTGCTTTGGGCAGAGCCGCAACACAGACACTATTAAACCTTTATGTTCAAAGTGCCCCGCTAGCCGAAAAGGTCCGCTATAACAGCGGTAAAACTATCTGCTCTTTACCGATAATGCCCGCTCCGCCGCAGTGTGAAAGGGGTCTTAAGGGTCGGCATGTCAGGTATCTGTTTGCTCAGCACAACCTCATCTTTTAGATTTGATCAAAAAATTAGGGAATATATTGTTTGTGTGCCTAAATTTTTTTTTTTTACTGAAATTGAGCAATTTATAAACCGTTGCGCTAATATTAAGCTATAAAAAATAGATCTACCACTATTTTATTCACCAGGGTCTCTGCTTTCAGAAAATATAGATTGCTTTTGGGGGTTTTACATTGAGCTGCTGTGAAGTGATAAGATAATACAGCATGCGGGCTTTCAGGGTTAAAATAGGTCATATGTCCAAGCTCCGTCTGATAAGCGACCCACCGCAAGAACGCTTTCCAGAGGGCAATGCACCCAGAGACCTGAGAGGAAGGAAGCAGTGTGTGAGGTGATATGGCTGACATATGAGGTCGTATACACTTTGTATTGTATGCTGTACACAGTGGGGGTGGAGGAGGGGGAGATTTTTATGTAACAGGCTGGACTGGGTGTCATGGCGCACCATACATGAGGGGATTGTGATCTGATTGCATTGCGCATGCTCATTGTCAACAGCGTGTAATACACTGAGTGGGCGGAGCCGACAGCGCGATGAGGTCATCCCAGCGCCGTCTCCATGGTGCCGGTTGCCTGGGTGACGCGTTCTGGTGGAGGCGAAAGCTCGTATAGAGTTCCGTGAGAGCCCGAATAGAGGTAAGAGACCGGAGAGCCGGGGGGACTACATGTCCCAGCATGGCCGGTGTCAGAGAAGGTCTGGGGACGTCTAATGATATTTCTGTGTAACAAGGACACTGTGGTGATCGGGGATCGTCCGGAGGGGAAACAAATGCTGCATCCCGGTGCGTACTGCGCATGCGTTGGATCATCCAATTAGAGTCGATTGATCGTGACTAGTCTGGGAGGCGCGCGCACACTGACATTGCTCTGTGTAACGGGAGCGCGCCTGAGCGATGTGTGACAGATCTGTGATCACCCTGTACCCTCTGTACTACTACTCTACTACATAGTGATCATATCACTACTACTCCTCTACTACATAGTGATCATATCACTACTACTCCTCTACTACATACATAATGATCATATCACTACTCCCTCACTGCTACTACACCACTACTACTATATCACTACTTCTCCATTACTACTACTACTCCTCTACTACATGATAGTGATCATATCACTACTACACTGCGACTACACCGCTACTACTACTATACTAAACTATCACTACTTTGACTACACAGCTACTACACTGCTATTACACCTCTACCACACCAGGACTATATCACTATTACTACTACACCATGACTACACTGTTATTACTACTACTACACTGCACCACCACAACTACTACTACTACACCGTTACTACATAGCTATTACACTGCGACTACACCATTACTACTACACTACACTGTGACTACACCATTTCTACTACTACACCACTACTACTATATCACTACTTCACCATTACAACTACTACATGTTAGTGATCATATCACTACTACACTGTGACCAGTGTTGCCAGCCTTCCAGATTGAAATTTACTGACACGACACCCAAAATTTCCTGGCACAGCCAAGTTTTTACTGGCATTTCCAAAACTTTCAAAATTACGATTTTAAGTGCAAATCTAAGTATTTAGGTTACAAACAAGTACAATATGCAATTAGCAATGTGATTTAAGGTAGATATTAGGGCAAAATAACATATTTCTTATTTTATTTTCGATATAGTAAGTAAGTAGCTCAGGGACAGGACTCAGAAGGGCAAGGAATTAGAATAGGAAGGCACACACACAGATGATGCTGACTTCTCACCAGCATGACATGTCCCCGTCCTGAGTCACAGTGACAGTTTCTCTCGCCAAGCCAGGTGGTCCTTTCAGTCCACTCCAGTCTAAACAGCACTGACAGTCCCGCTCCCGACCTGCCCTGCTCCAGTCCTGCAGACCCACACACGAGGCTCTGGCTGCTCTGCTTGGCTCCCTTGCACCATGGCATCACATGACAGTCTCGGGCACCACCTCCACCAGAGCTACCCAAACACACTGTAGCAGGCACTCAGATGGTCTCGGGCCGGCTCTGGACCGAGCCGAACATCACAGCCATATTTTTTTACTGTCAACTTTTTCCTTTTACTGGCACGAGAAAATTGCCTGTTTTTTACTTGCTGCCAGTAAAAATACGGACGGTTGGCAACACTGACTGTGACTACACCACTACTACTAAATACTATTATTATTATTAGAGGTCGACTGATATGGGTTTTTCTCTGGCCGATGCCGATATTTAGAAACCGCAATGGCCGATGGCCGATATATGATGCCGATTTTTTTGGGCCGATATATTAGGCCGATTTTTTTTTTCTTTTTTTTTCCTTCATCTCATAAAATCTAACAGTTAGACCCCTTTCACACTGGGGCGTTTTTCAGGCGCTTTTGGGCTAAAAATAGCGCCTGTAAAGTGCCTGTAAAACGGTTCCCCTGCAGCCTCAGTGTGATATCCCGAGTGCTTTCACACTGAGGCGATGTGCTGGCAGGATGTTAAAAAAAAAAAGTCCTGCAAGCAGCATCTTTGGAGCGGTGCATACCGCTGCTCCACCACTCCTGCCCATTGAAATGAATGCACACCGCTGCCAAAGCGCCTGCAAAGCGTTTTGGCAGCGGCGCTTCAGGGGCGCATTTAACCCCTTCCTCGGCCACTAGCTGGGTTATAAGCGCCCCGCTATCAGCTGAATAGCGCCGCTAAAATGACGGTAAAGCACCGCTAAAACTAGCAGCGTTTTACCATCAACGCATGCCCGCTCCAGTGTGAAAGCAACCTTAAGTAATAAGTGATACAGAAAATTTAAACATTTTTTAAACAAAACAAACCTCCAATCAGTTCACTTGTATGTAGAATTTAAATAAAAAACAAAAAACTATATCTTAAATATTAAATACATAAAAACAGGTAATCAAAACTTTTGGACGAAAAAAAATGGGCTAACTTTACTGCTTAGTTGTTTTTTTTTAATTTATTAGTGTATTTTTTTTTTTAAATTGCGCTTGAAAGACCGCTGCACAAATACCGTCTGACATAACATATTGCAACAATCACCATTTTATTCCCTAGGGTCTCTGCTAAAAAAAAATATATATATATATATATATATAATGTTTGAGGCTTCTAAGTGATTTTCTAGCAGAAAATACAGAATTTTTACTTGTAAGCAACAAATGTCAGAAAAGATTTAGTCTTTAAATGGTTAAACTGAGAGCTTCTACACATGGAGCTCAGCTCATTCATAATTGTAAACATTGTATCCTTCAGGTTCTTTTATCAGATTTGGCTGCCCAAAGAGGAGAGAAGTGGCTTCACAGAAGACTTCAGGCAACTTGTATTGACTTCTATTACAGAAGTCATTTGAAAGTCGCGCTCAAGTTATAATCAGCCTTCTTTATCAGCACAATCGGCCGATGCCGATTAAGTAAAAAATGCTAAATATCGGCCGATATATCGGTCGACCTCTAATTATTATTATTATTTTTATACACGATTTATCTAGCACCAACAGTTTACGTAGCGCTTTACAATGTAGAGGGGGACAGCATAATTACAGTACAATACAGAAGGTACAGGAGGGCCCTGCTCGTAGAGCTTACATTCTAAAGGGAGGGGGTGGTGGTACAAAAGGTAATAGCTGCAAAGAATGATTTGATGGGGGGGTGGCTCAGGGACGGTTAGGTGAGTGTGGGATAGGCTTCCCTGAATAAATGAGTTTTCAGGGATCTCCTAAAGGTGGACAGGGTAGGGGCTGATCGGACATACTGGGGCAGGGAATTCCAGAGGATGGGAGGAGAGGCTCTGGAGAAGTCCTGAAGGCGAGCATGGGAGGAGGTAACAAGGGAGCTAGAGAGCAGGAGGTCCTGGGAGGAGCGGAGGGGGCGATTTGGGCGATATCTGCAGATGAGGTTGGTGATGAAGATGGGGACGATGTTGTGAATGGCCTTGTAAGTTATGGTTAGCATTTTGAATTTTACACGGTGGGGGAGGGGAAGCCAGTGAAGGGATTGGCAGAGAGGAGCAGCAGTCACGGATCGGTTAGTGAGGTGTATTAGTCTAGCAGCAGCATTCATAATATACTGAAGGGGGGAGGAGCCTGCGTAAGGGTAGGCCATTAAGGAGAGAGTTGCAATAGTCGAGGCGGGAAATAATCAAGGAGTGAATAAGTTGCTTTGTGGTGTCATTAGTCAGGAAGGGTCGAATTCTGGAGATGTTGCGGAGGTTAAGGCGGCAGGATTTAGCCAGTGATTGGATATGGGGTGAAGGAGAGGTCAGAGTCAAGGATTACACCCAGGACCCTGGCATGTGTGGAGGGACCAATGGTTGTGTTGTTGATATTAATGGTGAAGTCACAGGAGGGGGACCGTGAAGGAGGAAATATAACAAGCTCAGTTTTAGAAAGATTAAGTTTGAGGAAGTGATGTGACATCCATACCGATATGTCATTCAGCAAGTTTGAGATCAGTGAGCAGATAGAGGGGGTGAGTTGAGGAGTGGAGAGATAGATCTGTGTGTCATTGGCATAGAGGTGGTGTTGGAAGCCATGGGAGGTCATCAACTGGCCCAGGGAAGAGGTATAGAGTGAGAAAAGGAGAGGCCCAAGGATGGAGCCTTGGGGTACCCCAACAGAGAGAGAAAGGGGAGCGGAGGAGATGGAGTTGTAAGTGACACTGAAAGTGCGCTGAGATAGGTAGGAGGAGAACCAGGATAATGCAGAATCATGGAGACCAAGGGAGTGTAGTTTGGTGAGGAGCAGCAGGTGGTCAACTCTGTCAGGCAGCAGAGAGGTCTAAAGCCGCGTACACACGAGCGGAACGTCCAACAGAAAAAGTCAGACGGAAGCTTTTCATCGTCTATTCCGATCGTGTGTAGGCCTCGTCGGACTTTTTTTTTTCGAAAATTCTGACAGACCTAGAAATGGAACATGTTCTAAATATTTCCGACGGAATCAATTCCTATCGTGAAAACCGTTCGTCTGTACGCTGTTCCGACGGACCAAAAAAACGACGCATGTTCTGAAGCAAGTACGAGACGGAAGCTATTGGCTACTCGCTATTGAACTTCCTTTTTCTACTCCCGTCGTACGTGTTGTATGTCACCGCGTTCTGGACGATCGGACTTTGGTGTGACCGTGTGTAGGCAAGACCGCTTAAGCGGAATTCCGTCTGAAAAACCTTTAGAGTTTATTCTGAGGGCAAAACCGGTCGTGTGTACGGGGCATTAGAGTATGAGTATGGAGTAATGGCCATTGGTTTTAGCAGTTAGTAGGGCAGTTTCAGTAGAATGTTGTGGGCGGAAGCCGGACTGTAGGTGGTCGAGAAGGTTGTTGTCAGTGAGGTAGCAACTCATTCGGTCATGAACAAGGCGTTCGATGAGCTTGGAGGCAAATGGGAGCAGGGAGATAGGTCTTAGGTTATTCAAACAGGTGGAGGTCTAGTGAGGGGTTTTTGAGTATGGGGGTAACCAGTGAATGTTTGGATGGAGAAGGAAAGGTGCCGGAAGAGAGGGAGAGGTTGAAGATGTGGATTAGGGAGGTTAGGATGGAGCGGGAAGGTGGTCGCAGTAATTGAGAGGGGACAGGGTCCAGGGTCCAGGGGACAGGTGGTGAGGTGGGCCATGGAGAGGAGTTTATCAACTTCATCGGTGGTAACTGGGCAGAAGGAGGAGAGTATTGAGTGCGGTGTTGGACCCGATGTGTTGGGTAGGGGAGGAAGTTGAATGTTGGATATCTCCATGCGAATTGTGTCGATTTTGCTTTTGAAAAGGTTGGCAATCTCTTGAGCGGTAAGCGAGTTGGTGGGTGGGGGCAGTGGGGGGTGAAGTAAGGAATTAAGGGTAGAAAAGAGTTGACGAGGTTTGGACGAGAGGGTTTTGATGAGTCTTGTAGTAGGTTTGTTTAGCAGTGTGGAGGCAGAAGTTGTATATTAGAAGGGCAGATTTGTAGAGGGTGAAGTCTTGCAGGGATTTAGATATACGCCGCATGACTGCGTCTCTTGAGACTTCTGGTGTCTTCTATTTGCCAGGGTTGTGGCAGACGAGGTCTGGTTCTGCACTACGCGGTGATCTGCACACTACACCAGGATCCAGTAGAGGTCTTCATGGACAACCCCCTCTATATATCACACATCCAATTACTATAACCTCACCAAACAAACCCATCACACCCTGTTGTGGGAGGTCCCGGGGTCACATGTCTCTGAGGTTATCCCCCCACTAAATGGAATAATAATTCATGAAAATCTATTTAGTGCCATACCCAGGAGAGCCCCGCCCCAGATCTGCTCCTCAGGGATTTCCCAGCCAGACCGCTGCGGGTTCCATCTGAGCAGTGCGGGTGTCGGGGGCCCATAGATATCAGTATATAACGAGGGTTCTGTTGGGTTTTCTTGTCTTCCAGGTCACCATGGAATCTGACGCCATGATAAATGAAAACCTGCGGCAGCAGTTCAAGGCGCTCCAGGAGCAGCAACAGAAACGTCTACAAAGACTGATGGAGAGGAAGAAGGAGAAGCAGAGCGACAAGGAGCAGAGCAGAGCTGACGCGTTCGGGGTTCAGGACCAGCTAGATCTGCTCCAATTGGACCGGGACTCCTCCAGCGATCTGGGGAAAAGGTGACATCCCCCCCAGCCTGTTCACCCCCCGCCATTGTATCTCGGGCTCTGCTTCCCCATCTGCAGGCCAGAAGGGAGGGGAGGGATTACATGTCCAAACTCCTCCCCTTTTTGTTGCTGACCCAGAAGCGGCGTGTTAAATGTCACTTCTGTTTCTCCCTGTCAGCATCACCGGCCAGCATGGCCCGGGAAAGATTGTAATGCACGCCAATTTTACCACTTCAATACCGGGCACTTTCACCCCCTTCCTGCCCAGGCCAATTTTCAGCTTTCAGCGCTGTCACACTTTGAATGACAACTGCGCGGTCATACAACACTGTACACATACGACATTTTTATCATTTTTTTCACACAAATAGAACTTTCTTTTGGTGGTATTTAATCACTTTTGGGGATTTTATTTTTTACCATAAAAAAAATAAATATATTTTATCATAGTTTCTGTCAGTAAATTTTGCAAATACAGAGGAACCTTGGTTTACGATTAACGCGGTTAACGAGCGTTTTGAAAGATGAGCAATTTTTTTTTTTTTAAATTCTGATTCGGTTTGCGAGTGTTGCTTCGCAAAACAAGCAGAATTCAAGCTAATGGGGTGTGCAGTACCACATTTGGCCAGAGGTGCGGGGGGGGGGCACCGGGGACACTCGGAACAGTTCGGAGCCGTTCGGAAATACTCGGAAACACTCGGAAATACTCTGTTCCCGAGCCTTTCCGAGTTCAGCCGAGCTGTCCCCGAGTATTTCCGAGGCTCTCCAGCACCCCCCCACCTCTGGCCACATGCGGTATTGCATGCAATAGAAGTCAATGCAGAACGAATTATCTTCCTTTCCATTGACTTCTATGGGGAAACTCGCTTTGATATGCGAGTGCTTTGGATTACAAGCATTCTTCTGGAACGGATTATGCTCATAATCCAAGGTTCCACTGTATTCACTGATGGGCTGCACTAAGGAGGTGGCACTGGTGGGGAGGCACTAATATGCCGCAATGATGGGCACTGATAGGTGGCATTGAAGGGCTGCACTGACTGGCATCACTAATGGGCACTGATTGGTGGCACTAATGGGCACTTCTGGGACTTTCCTGTAATCCGGGCACTGATGATCAGTGCCCCAATAACATGCCCTGGGCTCCCCTGTGAGGAGGTATCGCTGATCGTCACTCCTTGCCACGCACTGTTAGTCTGAGGCGAAGAGAGCCGATTAACGTCACTTCCACATTTACATGTGACCAGCTGTGATTGGACACAGCCGATCACATGGTTAAAGATAAAAGGAAAATGAGAGCAAGGTGTGTACAAAAGGGGAGGAGGGGGGCCAATATCCTGGAAATTGGAACTATAGAGAAAAATATGCACTAAGTGTACATTTGGGATCGCCCTTAATGGATATTGTTGGCCACAAGTGAGTATTAAGTCTCATAGATTGTTATATATAAAAGTGCACTAGAGTGCCATCTTTATTAAACACATTGAATATATAAAAAAGTAACAGTAGGATTTACAATTGTATAAAGTGCAAATACAAACACTATACATTCGCTTGCATATAGAGGATATAGCACCCATGTGCCTACAGCCCGCAGCCTGTATATGGAGAGTCAGGCGGATGAGGTGTATGGCGTGTACCCGACATGTTTCGGAAATAAGTATGTATTACTCCTTCATCAAGGGATTTATGATTGGGTGCTCAAATCTATCTGTAAATATCAAAGGACAAAATAATAATAAAGAATATCTATGTCGTCATAAATTATATGCGACTGCATTTTTGCAATATATGCGATTTTAGTAGTTATTGAAAAAAGTAGTATAGGAAAGGTCTAGTATGGACTAATTATACTTACATCAATTTGATTCATAAAGACAAAAAACAGCAGTTAAAACAGTATAACTGAGAGCAGGCTGGCTTCTGGTTCACATGACACAAGGTGGGCAACCAGGAGTGTGATGCAGAGCGTTGCAGCACTTTCACAAGGGATGACCGATGGAGATCTGTGTATTTAAAGAGTGATGTTTGTAAGTGTACAAGGCTTATAATTAAACCAATGCTTTGCTGAAAGATAGAATAGTCATTCAGCTGTGGTTAAAGGGGAGAGTAGATGTGTAGAGTAAGTATTCAGATAGTCTGGAACAAAGTATCTATTCAAATTACCTTGTGGCTATTTAGTAATCTCTCGGGACCAGACCTCCAGGCAGCAGTTCAAAGGACTGACAAATGCCAAAGGAGTGTCTGTGTCCTAAATAGGACAGCTGATTGGACATCAGCCAATCAGTGTCCACTCCACATAATCAGCTGCAAAACAAGCAGCCATGTGTGGAGATCGGGCATCCCCCAGACGACGAGGCGCGCGGCGTAGCCACGCCCATAGGGGCGTGATGACGTCACGCGTCTTGACGTCACCGGCGGGTATACGGTCCCGGCGCGATTGGCGAAACCCACACCGGGAGCCGTGCAGGAGCTCGTCCACATGCAGAAGGCCTGTGGGGCGCGCAGCCAAGTGCTGCCCCATGGCCATGCATGCGTAGAGCTTACCCGCCGGGTGTCCGTGCGCACGCGCACATCCACACCAAGGAGAAACTGCGCCATCTTGTGGATGGTTGTAAGAAGGTGAACAAAAATGAGTCAACAAAAAGCCAGCCTGCTGTACACATATACAAGAAAAATAAACTAAAAATAAAGGTAAATAAATGAGGAAACATAAAAGAGCAAAACAAGAAAAAGAAAAACATAGTTAAATGACCAGAGGTTACATATGGGCAATTTGTGAAATAACAGTCAATTTCAAACAATGTTGATAAAGTAAACAGAATCTTCAAAATCTTTAAAGTAAACACAAAGTGTTCATTATTGCAATAGAGCAATTTGTATTATAGCGGTATAGGGAACCCAGATATACATATTGTTCAGACCTATCGTATAACGATGATTTAGGTCAAAGACAGTCCAAATATATATGGGCACAATGTCTTGTATCCATACCTGTATCTGTCTGGAAATGTTCTACCACACCGATGAGTACTATTTAATACATGAGGTCTGGAAGCTGACAAAAAAATATATAATAAAAAGTGAGACATTTAGATTAAAGTGTGAAAGGAAACAGTGGGATATATTAGGAGGTCCCTATAGATCTAGTTCGCAGACCCCAGATGTGAACCCAGGAAGAAATGGTTTGAAGTTGAAGGCCACGTTTAGGCCGGGTGGATGGTTGGCCCGTAGATTGTGTATCCATCTCAGTTCGCATTGGAGAAGACGCTTGTTAGAATCTCCTCCTCTTGGACTGAAGTGGATGCGATCAAGGGCCAAAAAGTGTACTTTGGGGGTCGATGAGGGATGAGCCATTGCCATGTGGCGACCAATAGGGAGGTCTGGATCGCGTTTGCGTATAGTGCCAAGATGTTGGTAAATGCGTTTCCAGAACTCGTTTATGGTCTTACCAACATAGTAGCACCCGCATTCGCAAGTCAGTAAATATACTATTGCTGGGGTTTTGCAATTAACGTAGTGCTTGGGGATGAACCTTTGGCCATTAGGCAGAATAATATTTTTTCGTTTGTCCATATATTGGCAATAGTGGCAACTCCCACACATATATGTTCCCAATACTTTACATGGATCGCCTTTGCAAGTTTTGTACTCACTATTGACTATTTTGTCTCCTATAGATGGTGGCCTCCTATAGATGACTGTTGGGGCACTGGGGACAAAGGGGGCCAAAGTTTGGTCCATAGTTAATAAGTGCCAGTATTTATTTAGAATGCGCTTTATCTGCCTATGTTCTGAAGAATATGTCGTGATGATTCTGGTTGTTTCATCTTTACTGGGTTGTTTTTGTGCGTTAAGTAAGTCACGACGAGATTGATTGAGCGCTCGTTTATACGCTTTTTTTAAACAGGTGTTTGAGTATCCTCTTTCGAGGAGTCTCTTTTTTAGGATATTGGCTTCCATTTTGAATCTAGTATCATCGGAGCAGTTGCGGCGTGCTCTTAGATATTGGCTATATGGTATAGAGGTTAGAAGGGGCTTGGGGTGGAAACTACTTGCGTGCAACAATGAATTACCGGCTGTGGGTTTTCGGTATAATTCACTGGAGAGATTGCCATCTAGTGATCTTTGGACCAGTACATCCAAAAATGTAATTTCCTTTGGACTGTGGGTCATTGTAAATTTTAGATTGAAGTCGTTCTTGTTAATACAGTTAAGAAATTCATGTAGTAGTTCAGTTGGCCCGTCCCATATCATGAAGATATCGTCTATGTAACGTCGCCATGTAATAACATGGCGCATATACACAGACAACGACTCCTGGACAAGCAGTGAATGTTCCCACTCCCCCAGGTACAGGTTGGCGTACGATGGGGCACAGCATGTCCCCATCGCCACGCCCTGCACCTGGAGGTAGTGGGAACCATCAAAGCAAAAGAAGTTATGGTTGAGTATAAACTCAAGAGAGGCCAGGATGAATTCAATATATTTGGGTTCAGAATCACTATATTGTTGCAAAATGTGCTGTATGGCCGATAGCCCTTTAGCGTGGGGGATGGTACAATACAAGGATTCCACATCAATGGCTACCAATTGGGTGCCTTCTTCTATGTGTATGTCTTGAATAATCTGTAAGAAATGAATTGTATCGCGTACATACGATAATAGGCAAGTAACTAAAGGCTTTAGATGGTTATCAACTACACGACTAAGGTTTTCTGTTAGGCTTCCGCAGCCTGAGATGATAGGTCTGCCCGGTGGTTTTTTCTTTTGTTTGTGCAACTTTGGTAACGCATAGAAAGTTGCCTCTTTGGGGTGGCTAGTCCTAATAAACTCCCAAAGTTGTTTGGATATTGCATTATATTGAAATGCGGTGTCAACAAGTGTATAAAAGTCGTGAGTGAATTTGTCCAATAGAGATTTGGGGATGGGGCGATACCACTCATGATTTTGTAATATATCCATGCACATCTCAGTGTATTGTGCACTGTCCATAACCACGACGTTGCCACCCTTGTCAGAGGGTTTAATGACAACGTCGTGGTTACGAGACAACGCCTCCAGAGCCAACCGTTCATCACAGCTGAAATTGGAGTGTGGATGTGGGAAGTTTTTCATTTTATTGATATCTGTTGATACCAATTTGAGAAAAGCTGCAGCGTTGGGGTTGGAGCTAGGCGAGGGATATAGGGTGGATTTATTTTTCAATGTACATACTTGCGTATGTGAGGTAGGTATAACATCCATGTTCCTGTCGGGGTCATGGGTGTTTTCCTGGGTCAGAGGATTTTCAAATTCGTTTTCGTCTAGCAAGGCAACAAGATTATCTAATGCTTGAATCTCTTGATTTGTGAGCTTCTGTTCCGTCATAGATTTTTTTGCATATAAGCTTTTTAGTAAAACCTTGCGGATGAATAGATGTATGTCTTTAATGGCTCCAAATCTGTCCAGACGGGTGTCTGGGCAGAAAGTGAGGCCGCGTCCTAGAACAGCCAATTCGTGTTCATTAAGTGGGTATGATGATAAGTTGACTACATTTAGCGTGGTTGATGTTGATTGAGTTTGTGGGCCTTGGATGACTGTGTTTTTGTTTGTTTTTGATGCGTTTGCATGCGGTCTCGCATTTGATCTAAAAAAGTTCCAGGGAGCATAGATTGTGATTGTGGTGTGGTGGGCATAGTGGATGATGTATTTAGAGACGATCCGGAACAGCTGGCCGGAGTCTGTACATCTGATGTGTCGCTGTTAAGATGGTGATTTAAATGGGAGCTATTACTTGCCTGTGAAGGGGAGCTCTCCATGTGTGAAGACTCATATGATTCATTGCCCTGGCGACGCCGTTTAAATTGTCGACGACCTTTGTTATGAATAGAGGGCTGTAGGGAAGAAGAGACAGATGAGTGCACAAAGGATTCAGATGCGTTTTTTTGTTGTTTATTTTTTTGTGTTTTTTTGGAAAATTTATTGTTTGTATTGGTTTGCCATTTGTAAGCTCTACCGTCTTCAAAGGCCTTCCTATCACGTTGTAGTTTTTTGTCCTTTTTAATTAATATATTTTTATTGAACTCTTCTAGATGTCGTTTTAGTCTTTCTTCTGACTCTGAGAAGGACACATGAGTTTTTAATGGTGACATTTGGTTTTGTAGTTTTTCCAATTTACCATCTATATCAGTTATACGTTTGGTATATTCATCAATAAGCAACAGCATCATTTTCCTTGAGCATTCCTTTAGGTTCTCCTCCCACACCGCCTTAAAGCTAGGGTCTATATGCTCAAATGTAGGGAAAATTTCACTGCTTGTCCAGGAGTCGTTGTCTGTGTATATGCGCCATGTTATTACATGGCGACGTTACATAGACGATATCTTCATGATATGGGACGGGCCAACTGAACTACTACATGAATTTCTTAACTGTATTAACAAGAACGACTTCAATCTAAAATTTACAATGACCCACAGTCCAAAGGAAATTACATTTTTGGATGTACTGGTCCAATGATCACTAGATGGCAATCTCTCCAGTGAATTATACCGAAAACCCACAGCCGGTAATTCATTGTTGCACGCAAGTAGTTTCCACCCCAAGCCCCTTCTAACCTCTATACCATATAGCCAATATCTAAGAGCACGCCGCAACTGCTCCGATGATACTAGATTCAAAATGGAAGCCAATATCCTAAAAAAGAGACTCCTCGAAAGAGGATACTCAAACACCTGTTTAAAAAAAGCGTATAAACGAGCGCTCAATCAATCTCGTCGTGACTTACTTAACGCACAAAAACAACCCAGTAAAGATGAAACAACCAGAATCATCACGACATATTCTTCAGAACATAAGCAGATAAAGCGCATTCTAAATAAATACTGGCACTTATTAACTATGGACCAAACTTTGGCCCCCTTTGTCCCCAGTGCCCCAACAGTCATCTATAGGAGGCCACCATCTATAGGAGACAAAATAGTCAATAGTGAGTACAAAACTTGCAAAGGCGATCCATGTAAAGTATTGGGAACATATATGTGTGGGAGTTGCCACTATTGCCAATATATGGACAAACGAAAAAATATTATTCTGCCTAATGGCCAAAGGTTCATCCCCAAGCACTACGTTAATTGCAAAACCCCAGCAATAGTATATTTACTGACTTGCGAATGCGGGTGCTACTATGTTGGTAAGACCATAAACGAGTTCTGGAAACGCATTTACCAACATCTTGGCACTATACGCAAACGCGATCCAGACCTCCCTATTGGTCGCCACATGGCAATGGCTCATCCCTCATCGACCCCCAAAGTACACTTTTTGGCCCTTGATCGCATCCACTTCAGTCCAAGAGGAGGAGATTCTAACAAGCGTCTTCTCCAATGCGAACTGAGATGGATACACAATCTACGGGCCAACCATCCACCCGGCCTAAACGTGGCCTTCAACTTCAAACCATTTCTTCCTGGGTTCACATCTGGGGTCTGCGAACTAGATCTATAGGGACCTCCTAATATATCCCACTGTTTCCTTTCACACTTTAATCTAAATGTCTCACTTTTTATTATATATTTTTTTGTCAGCTTCCAGACCTCATGTATTAAATAGTACTCATCGGTGTGGTAGAACATTTCCAGACAGATACAGGTATGGATACAAGACATTGTGCCCATATATATTTGGACTGTCTTTGACCTAAATCATCGTTATACGATAGGTCTGAACAATATGTATATCTGGGTTCCCTATACCGCTATAATACAAATTGCTCTATTGCAATAATGAACACTTTGTGTTTACTTTAAAGATTTTGAAGATTCTGTTTACTTTATCAACATTGTTTGAAATTGACTGTTATTTCACAAATTGCCCATATGTAACCTCTGGTCATTTAACTATGTTTTTCTTTTTCTTGTTTTGCTCTTTTATGTTTCCTCATTTATTTACCTTTATTTTTAGTTTATTTTTCTTGTAATTGTGTACAGCAGGCTGGCTTTTTGTTGACTCATTTTTGTTCACCTTCATACAACCATCCACAAGATGGCGCAGTTTCTCCTTGGTGTGGATGTGCGCGTGCGCACGGACACCCGGCGGGTAAGCTCTACGCATGCATGGCCATGGGGCAGCACTTGGCTGCGCGCCCCACAGGCCTTCTGCATGTGGACGAGCTCCTGCACGGCTCCCGGTGTGGGTTTCGCCAATCGCGCCGGGACCGTATACCCGCCGGTGACGTCAAGACGCGTGACGTCATCACGCCCCTATGGGCGTGGCTACGCCGCGCGCCTCGTCGTCTGGGGGATGCCCGATCTCCACACATGGCTGCTTGTTTTGCAGCTGATTATGTGGAGTGGACACTGATTGGCTGATGTCCAATCAGCTGTCCTATTTAGGACACAGACACTCCTTTGGCATTTGTCAGTCCTTTGAACTGCTGCCTGGAGGTCTGGTCCCGAGAGATTACTAAATAGCCACAAGGTAATTTGAATAGATACTTTGTTCCAGACTATCTGAATACTTACTCTACACATCTACTCTCCCCTTTAACCACAGCTGAATGACTATTCTATCTTTCAGCAAAGCATTGGTTTAATTATAAGCCTTGTACACTTACAAACATCACCCTTTAAATACACAGATCTCCATCGGTCATCCCTTGTGAAAGTGCTGCAACGCTCTGCATCACACTCCTGGTTGCCCACCTTGTGTCATGTGAACCAGAAGCCAGCCTGCTCTCAGTTATACTGTTTTAACTGCTGTTTTTTGTCTTTATGAATCAAATTGATGTAAGTATAATTAGTCCATACTAGACCTTTCCTATACTACTTTTTTCAATAACTACTAAAATCGCATATATTGCAAAAATGCAGTCGCATATAATTTATGACGACATAGATATTCTTTATTATTATTTTGTCCTTTGATATTTACAGATAGATTTGAGCACCCAATCATAAATCCCTTGATGAAGGAGTAATACATACTTATTTCCGAAACATGTCGGGTACACGCCATACACCTCATCCGCCTGACTCTCCATATACAGGCTGCGGGCTGTAGGCACATGGGTGCTATATCCTCTATATGCAAGCGAATGTATAGTGTTTGTATTTGCACTTTATACAATTGTAAATCCTACTGTTACTTTTTTATATATTCAATGTGTTTAATAAAGATGGCACTCTAGTGCACTTTTATATATAACAATCTATGAGACTTAATACTCACTTGTGGCCAACAATATCCATTAAGGGCGACCCCAAATGTACACTTAGTGCATATTTTTCTCTATAGATCACATGGTTAAAGAGTCACGTCATCGGCTCTTTACAAAGATCAGGGTCACAGTGTGTCCTAGCAACAGTGTGCCCACAATCGCCGCGTGCCCCCTACGGGCGCGCCGTCCTATGACGTCCTCCCAGAACGAGAGCCGCTCCTCTGTCATTTGACAGGGGGCGGGCAGGAAGTGGTTCAGGTTTGACACGTTGGGTATCTATTTACTTGGTGCAACTTCGTCTTTTAGGCTTTGATCGGTTCTCCGCTATGGTAACTCAAAAGCTGACATCACTTCCGAATTTACTCCGATGTCAATGGCGCCATTTAAAAAAAATCAAAAGCATTTAAAAACACAGATCTTGGTGTTTTGAATGGTTTTAAGGGCAGAGGTCTTCACACTGAAAGCGCCGGCCGTTATCATTAAAGCGCCGTTCGGCCGCTAGCAGGGCGCTTTTTACCCCAAAAAAAGGGTAAAAAGTCCTGCTTTGAAAGCGCTGCCCATTCACTCCGAAGGGCAGGGGCGTTTTGGGAGTGCTAAATACAGCGCCCCCAAATAGCCCCAAAGATGCTGCTTGAAGGACTTTTCAGAACGTCCCACAAGAGCACCGCCCCCCGGTGTGCAGAGGCTATTTCTAGAGCTAAAGTGTGAAAGGGGCCAGAAAGTGTGAAAAAGTGCCAGAAAAAGGCCTGGGGGGGGGGTCAAGTGGATAATTTTGGGTTTTATCCACTGTGGGTTGGTAGTATAGTTGCAGTGTAGCCCTAATTCTGTGCAAGTCTGCGATTTCACAAGTGTTACCCCCAGACAGCGGCGGATGGTCCATAAGGGGCGCCGCCCCCCTAATCTCCATGCGGGGCACCGGACGTATAGATTCCTACGAGCTTTTTATTTTTTTTTAAGCACATGATTAGCCTGAGGCTCTAATTGGCTTAGAAAAGGGTGGGCTCACTCACCGAGCCCACCCACTTGTGACATTAGCGAACCAACATTCACGATGGTCTTCCTGCTTCTCCTCCTGGCCAATCAGGACAGGAAGCGGGTCTTAAGACCGGATTGGCCGGGAAGAGAAGGCGACCGCAACCTGGATGGGGTAAGTGCGGACCTATGGGGGTTTTTTGCTTCCCCCCCCCCCCAAAAAAAAAAAATAGAGCACCAGCCGCACTGCCCCCAGATATACGTGTGAAGCCTTTCCATCCTTTTCATAATAAAGTATATAAGAGTTGTAAACCTAGATATTTATCAGTCTGTGGAGCTCTAGCACCATCTTGTGGACATATGATAAAACTGCCATCAGAGGATAAAGCGTGAATCAACCCAAAAACAATGGTGGCTGCATAGGTTATTTGTTTTTTTATTTTTTTCAGGCAATAGTTTTAGCAAGTCCTGAAAATATCTGCCAGAAATGTTTCGTCCTCGTCACTTCCTGTGAGCCGAACGAGAGCAGAATCAGTGTTAGCTTCCCAGCCCTAGTTTTAATCGCAATGAAAAAAAAAAGACAGATGTGTTTTGAGGTCCCACCTGTGTGATCACTATGGCTCCCTCCATAGATGTAGTACAGTGAGTGAGCATGGTGACCCAGGTACAGGAGGTCTGTTAATGGCAGAATCACCAGATTATATAAAGGAAAAGAAATCTGAAAAAGAAAACAAATGCAGCCACCACATCTAAGGACCGGTAGGTGCGAGTGTATTCTATTTTTGTGCTTTAGATATGCTTTAACTCAGGGGTCTCAAACTTGTGGCCCTCCAGCTGTTGCGAAACTACAAGTCCCATCATGCCTCTGCCTGTGCGAGCCATACATGTAACTTTCAGCCTTGCAATGCCTCATGGGACTTGTAGTTCCACAACAGCTGGAGGGCCATCAGTTTGAAACCCCTGCTTTAACTACTTGCCGACCAGCGATGTACTGGTACGTCCTCGGATGAGAAGGGGAATATAGCTCTTTCTCTGCTGTTGCTAGGTAGATTATTTTTAAAAAAGGTCTAATCTGCCTGGCAACAGACTGTCCGTCTGAAATATAATGTACAACTGTAATTTAGAACATGGAGTAACATTTCATTTTTTTTTTTTAAGGCCGGCGATTCCTATCAGTGTAAAAGAATTCCTAGCGAATAAGAAGCTGCTGGATTACTTTTACTGCCCCCCCCCCACTACCACCACCACCACCGTGCGATCAGGGAGCCCAGTAAGGATGCAACCGGCGGCATCCGGTTCTTGCTCCTCCCACTATGTGACATCATAACCTGGTTAGTGACCAGGACTTCGCCACTTCCAGTTTTCGGTCTTTTGAGCTCAAGCCGTTAGCGGCCTGAACAAGCATCTAATCCAGGGGTCTCAAACTGGCGGCCCTCCAGCTGTTGTGAAACTACAAGTCCCATGAGGCATTGCAAGGATGACCGTTACAAGCATGACTCCTCTCACAGGCAGAGGCATGAGGGGACTTGTAGTTTCTCAACAGTCTGGAGGGCCGCCAGTTTGAGACCCCTGCCATCTAAGTCAATTTCATCTGATGCTTTGGAGGGCAAAAGTGAGATCCGGGGTCTAATATATCCCAGACCTCCCTATAAAGAGCACCTGTCCCGGCCCCATGCTGTCACAAGGGATGTCGATCATAGACATGTGCGGTTCCTTTCGTTACAAATTGAAATTCGGACAAATCTTTTTAGTTATTCAGAAAATCGGACGTATCCGAATCTCCGAATTACAATAGTAACGAATTTAAACTAATCCGAAATAACGAAACAAAATTTCGGACGAAATTCAAATAGTTTTTCAATCAAATTCAAATAGTTTTTGAGTTGAATTCAAATTTGAATCCTTTTCGTATCGATTTCGAATTTCTGAAGAGGATAACATAGAATAGAAAAGAATACAATTGAGTAAAACCGAACAGAATAGAAAATAAAAGAATAGAAAAAAAATAAAAGAACAGAATAAAATAGAATAGAAAATAAAGGGATACAATAGAAAACAAAGGAATAGAATAGAATAAATTGAATAGAAAATAAAGGAATAGGATATAATAGAATACAAAATAAAACAGAATAAAATAGAATAGAAAGAAAGGAATAGAATAGAAAAAAGAACAGAATACAATAGAAAAGAAAAGAAAGGAATAGAATAAAATATAGAATAGAATAAAATATAATGTAACCATCTTCTGAAATTCAAATTTCAAACAGAATAAATTTGAATTAGAATAAAATAAAAAAGGATAGAATAGATTATAATAGATTAAAACAGAACAGAATAGAAAATAAAAGAATAGAAAAAAAATTAAAATAAAAACAGAATAAAATAGAATAGAAAATAAAGGAATAGAATAAAAATAGAATAGAATAAAATATAATGTAACCATCGTCTGAAATTCGAATTTCAAATAGAATAAATTTGAATTAGAATAAAATAGAAAAGAATAGAAAAAAAGGATAGAATAGAATATAACCTGTCTGAAATTCGAATAGAATAAATTCAAATCTGATAAGAATAGAAATTAAAAGGATAGAATTAAAAAAAAATAGAATACAATAGAATAGAACAGAATAGAATAAATAGAACCATTTCCAAAAATTCAATTAGAATATAATAGAAACTATAAGAATAGAATTGACTAGAAAATAATAGAATAGAAAAAACAAACAAACGATAGAATAGAATGATTATAACCATCTTCCGAAATCGATGGGGATTGATGAGCCATGACTAGGCACAGATCAGCACTGTGGGAACTTCAGATCCCGCCCACATCGATGTTGCCCCGCCTCCCTCCTCTCCTCACACACTGTACTGATTGGTGCGAGGAGAGGGGAGGAGCCGAATCGGACATGCTCCAGTTTGTTGAAAACTGATCAGTCTGTGATTGGTCGGAGCGATCACGTGGTAAGGGGATGCTGTCATTGGCCCTGATCTGTGACACGCCCAGGCCGGTCACAGACAGTCCCGGGTGCGTGCCCCAGGGTGCGCGGGGGAGCGTGATTGTGTGTGGACATCATTGTACGCCCTCCCAGAGTTATCCGATCGCTCTGTAGCCATCATTTGGCTTTGGCCCGGTCAGCAAGTGGTTAAATAACATAGATAATGTTAGGTGGTTCTAACTAATTTTCTGGCAAAAAAAAAAAATGTAGATTTTTAGGTCTATGTGAGAAGAATTGGGTCGGCGTTGAAGTGGTTAAAGAATTTCACTAAATGTATTATTTAAAAAAAAAAAATGCAAGCAATGTAATCTGCTAAGAAGGAACATGCTGACAGGCGCAGAGAGCGGAGAGAGCAGAGTGACGGGGAGAGGAGTATCCAATGGGAACATCCCGTTCTTCCAGCCTCTGAGCAGTTGATAGGAAGACATGTTACTGTTGCTTGGGATCTAATGACAGAGTTCTTCCCTTGGGACAGGCTCCTGGAGGACGAGAACCAACAGTTGGAGGGACAGTTACGAGAACTGCAGGATGAAAACGGACGATTGCACAAACTTCTGAAAGAAAAAGAGTTTGAGAATCGACACCTCAGGAGGAAAGTGGAAGACGACAAGGTGGCTCTAGCCGGTAATCACCAATTATATGAAGTATATATACAGTGGGGGGGGGGATAATGATTGGATCCCCTGCAGATTGTGTAAGTTTGCCCCACTTACAAAGAAATGAAGGGCCTATCATGTTTAACATAGGTGTATTTTATATGATAGAGACAGAATATCAACCAAAAATCCAGAAAAAACACGATAGAAATGTTATAAATAAATTGCAGTTCAGTGAGTAAAATAAGTATTTGATCCCCAAGCAGAACATGACTTAGTACTCGGTGGAGAAACTCTTATTGGTGATCACAGAGGTCAGACGTTTCTTGTAGTTGGTGACCAGGTTTGCACACATCTCAGGAGGGATTTCGGTCCACTCTTCTCTACAGATCTTCTCTAAATCCTGAAGGTTTCTTGGCCATCGCTTGGCAACTCGAATTTTCAGCTCCTCCATAAATGTTCTATAGGATTAAGGTCTGGAGACTGGCTAGGCCACTCCATGACCTTAATGTGCTTCTTCTGGAGCCACTCCTTTGTTGGCCTTGGCGTTATGTTTTGGGTCATTGTTAGACCCCTTTCACACTGAGGCGCTTTGCAGGCGCTACATTGCTAAAAATAGCGCCTGAAAGATCCGCTCCTGTCTCTCCAATGTGAAAGCCCCCGAGGGCTCTCACACTGGAGCGGTGCGCTGGCGGGACGCTAAAAAAAGTCCTGCTAGCAGCATCTTTGGAACGGTGAAGGAGCGGTGTGTACATCGCTCCTCCACCGCTCCTGCCCATTGAAATCAATAGGGCAGCGCGGCTATACCGCCGGCATAGCTTTACGGTGGTTTTATCCCTTTCTCGGCCGCTAGCGGCCGAATACCGCCGCTAAAACGACGGTAAAGCGGCACTAAAAATAGCGCCTTTTTACTGCCGCCCTCCCGCCCCAGTGTGAAAGGGGCCTTATGCTTGGAAGACCCGTCCACGACCCATCTCCAGTGTTCTGGCTGAGGGAAGAACGTTCTCATCCAAGATTTTACAATACATGGTAGACACGCGCACTGACAAAAAATGTGTTCGCTTTCGTTTCAATCGTTTTCTTGCTTTTTTTGGAAATTCAGAAATCTGAAAATTCAGATTTTCAAATTTCCGAATTCCAAATTTTTGGATTTTCGAAAATCCCAAAATTTGAAAATCTGAAAAAAAGAAAGAAAATGAGAAAAAAAGTGAAATAATAACTAACTTTTTATTATTATACAGGATTTATTTAGTGCCAACAGTTTACATAGCGCTTTACAACATGGGGGCAGACAGTACAGTTACAATACAAATCAATACAGGAGGGATCAGAGGGCCCGGCTCTTTAGAGCTTACAATCTAGAAACTAATAATAACTATTAAATTCTAGGTATTGGAATTTCCATTCATACCAATTTTTCCAAAAACGAAAATTCGAAAGTTTGGAAAATAAGAATGAAAATCCGAAAATGTGAAAATCCCAAATAATAACTAAACTATTAAATTCTAGGTATTAGAATTTCCTTTCAAATTTGGCTGTTTGTGAACATAACGAATACAAATTTATCCGAAGTTACGAATTATCCGAAATAACAAATGCCGCATCTAAACAAATTAGAATGAAACAAATTAATAATAAATAATAATAATAATAAAAAGGTTTTATTATTATTATTATTATTGTTATTTATTATTATTAGATCGTTCTGTTCCATTTTTTTAGATGCGGCATTCGTTATTTCAGATAATTCGTAACTTTGGATAAATTTGTATTTGTTACTTTCACTAACTTCCAAATTTGAAAGGAAATTCCAATATCTATAATATAATAGTTATTATTAGTTGTTATTTTCAGATTTTTGGGTTTTCGAATTATTGGATTTTCATTCTTTTGAATTTTTAGATTTTCATTCTTATTTTCGGATTTCCAAATTTTTGAATTTTCCAATTTCCGAAATTTCAAATTCCCAAAATTACATGTCTAATACATGGCCCTGTCCATTGGCACCTCAATGCGGAAAAGTCGGCCTGTACCTTTAGCAGAGTAACAGCCCAAAAGCATCGTGTATCCACCTCCGTGTGTGACTGTAGGGATGGTGTCCTTAGGGTCATAGTCGGCATTTTTCTTCCTTCAAACACGGCGAGTTGAGTTAATGCCAAAGAGCTGAATTTTTTGTCTCATCTCACCACAGCACTTTCTCCTAGACATGTGCACTTCATTTCGTTCTGAATTAGTTTTTTTGCCAAAATCGGACAAATTCGTTAATTCGCAAATATTCAAATTAACGAGAACCCGTTTAACAAATTTTATTTCTGAAAATTCGTAAATTTGAAAATTCGAATATCCAAAAATAATAACTAACTGCTGTAACTTATAATAATTAGCTATTAAATTATACATATTGGAATTTCCTTTCAAATTTTGGCTGTTACAAATTTATCCGGAGTTACGAATTATCCAAAATAACGAATGCCGCATCTAAGCAAATGGAACGTAATTAATTAATAATAATAATAAGGGACTATATACAAGATTTTAGTAATGATAACGGTATCATTAGCAGTAATCGGCATGGATTCATGAAGAATCGTTCTTGCCAAACCAATCTATTAACCTTCTATGAGGAGGTGAGTTGCCATCTAGATAAAGGAAGGCCTGTAGACGTGGTGTATCTGGATTTTGCAGAAGCATTTGACACAGTTCCCCATAAACGTTTACTGTACAAAATAAGGTGCGTTGGCATGGACCATAGGGTGAGTACATGGATTGAAAACTGGCTACAAGGGCGTGTTCAGAGGGTGGTGATAAATGGAGAGTACTCAGAATGGTCAGGGGTGGGTAGTGGGGTTCCCCAGGGTTCTGTGCTGGGACCAATCCTGTTTAATTTGTTTATAAAAGACCTGGAGGATGGGATAAACAGTTCAATCTCTGTATTTGCAGACGATACTAAGCTAAGCAGGGCAATAACTTCTCCGCAGGATGTGGAAACCTTGCAAGAAGATCTGAACAAATTAATGGGGTGGGGCAACTACATGGCAAATGAGGTTCAATGTAGAAAAATGTAAAATAATGAATTTGGGTGGCAAAAATATGAATGTAATCTATAGACTGGGGGGAGAACCTCTGGGGGAATCTAGGATGGAAAAGGACCTGGGGGTCCTAGTAGATGATAGGCTCAGCACTGGCATGCAATGCCAAGATGCTGCTAACAAAGCAAACAGAATATTGGCATTAAAAAGGGGATCAACTCCAGAGATAAAACGATAATTCTCCCACTCTACAAGACTCTGGTCCGGCCGCACCTGGAGTATGCTGTCCAGTTCTGGGCACCAGTCCTCAGGAAGGATGTACTGGAAATGGAGCGAGTACAAAAGAAGGGCAACAAAGCTAATAAAGGGTCTGGAGGATATTAGTTATGAGGAAAGGTTGCGAGCACTGAACTTATTCTCTCTGGAGAAGAGACGCTTGAGAGGGGATATGATTTCAATGTACAAATACCGTACTGGTGACCCCACAATAGGGAGAAAACTTTTTCGCAGAAGGGAGTTTAACAAGACTCGTGGCCACTCATTAAAATTAGAAGAAAAGTGGTTTAACCTTAAACTACGTAGAGGGTTCTTTACTGTAAGAGCGGCAAGGATGTGGAATTCCCTTCCACAGGCGGTGGTCTCAGCGGGGAGCATTGATAGCTTCAAGAAACTATTAGATAATCACCTGAATGACCGCAACATACAGGGATATGTAATGTAATACTGACACATAATCACACACATAGGTTGGACCTGATGGACTTGTGTGTATTTTCAACCTCACCTACTATGTAATAATAAAAAAACCTTTTATTATTATTATTAATTTGTTACATTCCATTATTTTAGATGCAGCGTTCATTATTTTGGATAATTCGTATTTGTTGCGTTCACTAACAGCCAAATTTGAAAGGAAATTAAAATACCTATAATTTAATAGTTTATTACTATTAGTGAGTTATTAGTTCGGATTTTCGCATTTTCAGATTTTTGCATATTCGGATTTACGATTTTATGAATTTTTTGAATTCACGAATACCACATCTAATGAAACATAACTAATTCAAATTTTTCCGAAGTTGTGAATTTATTTGAAATAACAAATTTCGATCATAATGAATGACCCGAAAAACAAAAAAACAAAATGAATGAAACTAAAACGAATAGATTAACGAAAACCCGTTTAACAATTTTTTCTGAAAATTTGTAAATTCGAAAATTTGAAAATCCAAAATAATAACTAACTACTGTAACTTATAATAATTAGCTATTAAATTATAGGTATTTGGAATTTCCTTTCAAATTTGGCTTTTATAAATTTATCCAAAGTTACGAAATATATGAAATAACGAATGCCGCATCTAAACGAATGGAATATAACTAATTAATAAGAAGAAGAAAAAGAAAACTTTTTATTATCATTAATTCGTTACGTTCCATTCATTTAGATGCGACATTCACTATTTCTGATAATTCGTAACTTCGGATAAATTCGTATTTGTTACATTCACTAACAGCCAAATTTGAAAGGAAATTAAAATACCTATAATTTAATAGTTAGTTATTATTAGTGAGTTGGTTATTAGTTCGGATTTTCGAATTCTCTGATTTTTGCATATTCGGATTTATGATTTTATGAATTTTCGAATTCCGCATCTAAATGAATGGAACGTAACTAATTCAAATTTTTCTGAAGTTACGAATTTATTTGAAATAACGAATTTCGATCTTAATGAATGACCCGGAAAAAAAAACAAAACTAAGACCTCTTTCACACTGGAGGCGTTTTTTAAGGGCTACAGCGCTAAAAATAGCGCCTGAAAAAAAGCCTCATCTGCACGCCCAGTGTGAAAGCCTGAGTGATTTCACATTGGGGGGCGCTGCGCTGGCAGGGCGTCACAAAAAGTCCTGCAAGCAGCTTCTTTGCAGCGCTGCTATACACGCCGGCGTTTTGCGGGCGGATTTAATCCCTTTTCGGCCGACAGCGGGGGGTTAAAACCGCCCCTCTAGCGGGCAGATAGCATCGCTAATACGGCGGTAAAGCGGCGCTAAAAATAGTGCCGCTTTACCGCTGATGCCCGGGGTGGCTCAGTCTGAAAGGGGTCTAAAACAAACTGATTTTTTGGTAGTGCACATATCTACATCTCCCGATCCCTCTCAGAATCATTTAGATGTTTATTGGCAGACTTCAGATGGTCCTGTACATGTGATCTCTTGAGGAGGAGGACCCTGCGGGTGCTGCAGATTTCAGTCCATGGCGGAGTATTGTGATACCAATGGATTGTTTGGTGACTTTGGTCCCAACTGCCTTGAGATCATTCACAAGCTCCTCCTCCTCCAAGCTCCTCCTCTGGGCGGATCCCTCACTTTTCTCATGACCATCCTCACCCCATGAGGAGAAATCTTACATGGAGCTCCAGACTGAGAGAGCGATTGATGGTTATTTTTGGACATGTGCACTGCTGAAAAATTTCTTCATTTTCATTGTACTTTCAATCGTTTTTTTTTTTTCTTTGCTTTTTGGGTCATTCGTTACGTTTAAAATTTTGAACAAATTCGTAACTTCCACTCGTTTAGATGCGGGTTTGTAAAAATCCGAAATTCGAAAATAGGAACGAAAATTCAGAAGAACGAAAATTCGAAAATCTGAAATAAAAACTAACGATTAAAGTGACTGTAAAGGATCGTTTTTTTGGGTTTTTTTTACATAACAAACATATCATACTTACCTCCACTGAGTGGCCCTCGATCCTCCTCTTCTGGGGTCCCCCGGCGGCTCTCGCGGCTCCTCCCCACTTCAGATAACCCCCTAAGAGAAGCGCTCTCCCAGGGGGGTTACCATAGATGCCGAATGTATGATTCGGCCCCGGCGCCCGTGTCATTGGATTTGATTGACAGCAGCGGGAGCCAATGGCTGCGCTGTTATCAGTCTATCCAATCAAGAGCCGAGAACCCCGGGCAGGTAAAAAAGCGCGTCCCCGCCGGGGCAGGTTCCAGGATTTAGGTAAGTAAAACGGGGGGGGGCTGGTGACTGCCAGGTGTTTTTTTTTAACTTAATGTATAGGATGAAAAATCACAAAGGTTTACAACCCCTTTAAACTATAGATATTGGAATTTCCTTTCAAATTTGGTTGTTAGTGAACAGAACGCATACGAATTTATCTGAAGTTATGAATTATCCAAAATAACAAATACCGCATCTATACGAATGGAACGTAATGAATACGAATTTATCCGAAATAACGAATACCGCATTTAAACGCATGGAACGTAATGAATATGAATTTATCCGAAGATACAAAATAAAGAATGCCGCATCTAACCGGATGGAATGTAACTAAATAATAATAATAAATAATAATAATTTAAACTGCCTTGTGAGTTACTGACCATGTTACTACATATTTACTTTTCTGTTTCTATATATGGTAACTTGAAAAATCTTATTAAAAATGAAATAGTAAAAAAAAAAATAATAATAATAATAAAAAACGTATTATTATAATTTGTAATTTGTAACTTTGTATAAATTTGTATTCGTTGCGTTCCATTCGGTTAGATGTGGCATTCGTTATTTCGGATAATTCGTAACTTCGGATAAATTCGTATTCATTACGTTCACTAACAACCAAATTTGAAAGGAAATTCTAATACCTATAATTTTAATAGTTTAGTTATTATTTGGGATTTGATTTTCATTCTTATTTTCCAAACTTTCGAATTTTCCTTTTTGGAAAAATTGGTTAAGCGGGTTTTAGTCAGTCCGAATATTAACGGATTTGTCGAATTTCGTCGAAAAACAAATTCGGAACGAAACGAATTTGCACATGTCTAGTTATTTTGAATTTCTTCCATGTGCGAATAATCGCTCCATCAGTTGTCTTCTTCTCACCAACCTTCTTGCTGAGGGTCTTGTAGCCCATTCCAGCCTTGTGCAGGTCTACAATCTTCTCCCCGATGTCCTCTGACAGATCTTTGGTCTTCCCCATGATGGTGAGAATGGAAGAGATTCTGTGGACAGGTGTGTTTTATACACATAACAAGTTGTCGTTGGGAGAACCTTCTTACATTGACAGGATTAATCTGTGTACCACATGAGCACCTACTGGAGCCAGTCTGTGGGAGGGCAGAATTATCGTTTGCTTGGGGATCAAATACTTATTCTACTCACTGAACTGCAACTCCATTTATAACGTTTTTTCTTTTATGTGTTTTTTTTTCTGGATTTTTGGTTGATATTCTGTCTCTATCATATAAAATACACCTATGATAAAAATTATAGGCCCTTCATTTCTTTGTAAGTGGACAACCCTACACAATCTGCTTGGGATCAAATTATTATTTTCCCCCCACTGTATCTTAGTCATTATAGAAAAATATATCTTATTATAATTACGTTTAATGTAAATGATCTGCAAATAAAAATGTACAAGCACATATTAATTGAGCTGTAGCTGTGAACAGCATTGCAATTTAAAGCTGAAGTGTAATGTATTCATATACAACGAGCAATAAAAATTTTCCAATTTAGATTTTTTTTTTTTTAATATAAAGAAATACATCTGCATGACAATATCACGGAGCTGGTGGATGTTGGAGATCTTGTGCTCCTCCACCTTCTGTTTGAGGATGTCCCACAGATGATCAATAGGGTTTAGGTCTGGAGACATGCTTGGCCAGTCCATCACCTTTACCCTCAGCTTCTTTAGCAAGGCAGTGGTGGTCTTGGAGGTGTGTTTGGGGTGGTTATCATGTTGGAATACTGCCCTGCAGCCCAGTCTCTGAAGGGAGGGGATCATGCTCTGCTTCAGTATATCACAGTACATGTTGGCATTCATGGTTCCCTCAATGAACTGTAGCTCCCCAGTGCCGGCAGCACTCATGCAGCCCCAGACCATGACACTCCCACCACCATGCTTGACTGTAGACAAGACACACTTGTCTTTGTCCTCCTCACCTGGTTGCCCCCACACACGCTTGTCACCATCTGAACCAAATAAGTTTATCTTGGTCTCATCAGACCACAGGACATTATCCATGTCCTTAGTCTGCTTGTCTTCAGAAAACTGTTTGTGGTCTTTCTTGTGCATCATCTTTAGAAGAGGCTTCCTTCTGGGATGACAGCCATGCAGACCAATTTGATGCAGTGTGCGGCGTATGGTCTGAGCACTGACAGGCTGACCCCCCACCCCTACAACCTCTGCAGCAATTCTGGCAGCACTCATACGTCTATTTCCCAAAGACAACCTCTGGATATGACGCTGAGCACGTGACCTCAACTTCTTTGGTGGACCATGGCGAGGCCTGTTCTGAGTGGAACCTGTCCTGTTATACCGCTGTATGGTCTTGGCCACCGTGGTGCAGCTCAGTTTCAGGGTCTTGGCAATCTTCTTATAGCCTAGGCCATCTTTATGTAGAGCAACAATTCTTTTTTTCAGATCCTCAGAGAGTTCTTTGCCATGAGGTGCCATGTTGGACTTCCAGTGACCAGTATGAGAGAGTGAGAGCGATAACACCAAATTTAACACACCTGCTCCCCATTCACACCTGAGACCTTGTAACACTAACGAGTCACATGACACCGGGGAGGGAAAATGGTTAATTGGGCCCAATTTGTAGATTTTCACTTAGGGGTGTACTCACTTTTGTTGCCAGCGGTTTAGACATTAATGGCTGTGTGTTGAGTTATTTTGAGGGGACAGCAAATTTACACTGTTATACAAGCTGTACACTCACTACTTTACATTGTAGCAAAGTGTCATTTCTTCAGTGTTGTCACATGAAAAGATAGAAGAAAATATTTACAAAAATGTGAGGGGTGTACTCACTTTTGTGAGATACTGTGTATATACAGTATGTATATGTTTTCAACGGATAGATCAGGAAAATGTGCATATATTGCAGAGACATACTAAATATCGTTTTTATTTTACACTGACATACACTTCAAATACTATAACTATTCATAGAATTCACAAATACTGTATGAACGGTGATGGCCATACAGTAAGTCCAGCTGCTCCAAGTGAGTAGGCGAGGTGAACAGCTCATAGATTGGGGTGCACACCCTGTCACTGCTACAGGAACATGTATACAAAAAAGGATGGCTGCACTCCTATAGACGATGTGATTAAGTTTATTAAGCAAATAAAAAAATCAAATAAGCACACAATGGTGTACAGGCAGGGGGGGGAGCAAGGTGACGCGTTTCACACGACAGGCGTGCTTTGTCTGCTTAATAAACGCGATGGCCATGCAGTGGCTTTAAAAGAGATGTATGGGCAGAATAGAAAATTGTATCAAATACTTACTGTAATTTTCCTTTCCTGGCACCAATCCATAGCAGCAAACTACCACATGTGTACTGCCATGTTGGTGCCAGGAAAATGGAAAATTGTTTCAAATGCTTACCGTAATTTTCTTTTCCTGGTGCCAATCCATAGCAGCATATTACCACATGTACCGCATGTATACTGCCATGTTGGTGTCAGGAAAATTTAAAATTTGTATCAAATCCTTACCTTAATTTTCCTTTCCTGGTGCCAATCCATAGCGACATACTACCACATGTATACTGCTACGTTGGTGCCAGAAAAATTAGTATCAAATACTTACCTTCATTTTCCTTTCCCGGTGCCAATCCATGGCAGCATACTACCACATGTACCACATGTATGCTGCCATGTTGGTACATGGAAAAATAGTATCAAATCCTTACCTTAATTTTCTTTTTCTGGTGCCAATACATGGCAGCATATTACCACATGTACCACATGTATGCTGCCATGTTGGTGCCAGGAAAACTGAAAATTGTATCAAATCCTTACCTTAATTTTCTTTTCCTGGTGCCAATCCATGGCAGCATACTACCACATGTACCGCATGTATACTGCCATGTTGGTGTCAGGAAAATTTAAAATTTGTATCAAATCCTTACCTTAATTTTCCTTTCCTGGTGCCAATCCATAACGACATACTACCACATGTATACTGCTACGTTGGTGCCAGAAAAATTTGTATCAAATACTTACCCTAATTTTCCTTTCCTTGTGCCAATCCATGGCAGCATACTACCACATGTACCACATGTATGCTGCCATGTTGGTACATAGAAAAATAGTATCAACTTCTTACCGTAATTTTCTTTTCCTGGCACCAATTCATAGCAGCATACTACCGCATGTATACTGCCATGTTGGTACCAGTAAAATAACAAATTTGTATCAAATCCTTACCTTAATTTTCTTTTCCTGGTGCCAATCCATGGCAGCATATTACCACATGTATGCTGCCATGTTGGTGCCAGCAAAACTGAAAATTTATCAAATCCTTACCTTCATTTTCTTTTCCTGGTGCCAATCCATGGCAGCATACTGCTGCCATGCTTCCATGTTGGTGCCATTCCCATAATTCTCCTTTATTGTAATATACAGTAACAATAGTCTTGATGTACCATAAACCATCCCCCCTGTGGTGTGTCTTCCCTCAGGAACAGCCGGGATAGCGGGAGATGTCGCAGCAACAAAAATTGTGGAATTGTCCAAAAAAAATCGGGAGCTCAGCGCCGAGCTGGAGAGTGAAAAGACCAAAGCCAAACAGCTGAAAAACAAAGTGAAAGAGCTGGAGCGAGAGGTAACAACATTTATCCCTGCTCAGGGCCTTCTGGTGCTGCTGGATTATAGCAGAACGCCAAAATGATGAAAACCCCCCCCCACTATTTATTCCATTAATGTATTTATTAGCTAATCATTTAACCCCTTCCCTTCCGTGTTATAGCCGAAAGACGGCTACAGCTTACTTTGCCAGGGGGGCATCCATGGGCATGAAGTAACTCAAAAACAACATGTGAACAAACTGTTATGTGCAAAAATAAGATCAAACACACAAATGGGTGTGAAATGAATCATGTGACAAAAATACAAAACGCTCAAAGAAGCACAAAGGTCTCGATGTCCACACAGATTAATGAAAAAGTTCTTTCTCCTCAATCCCCAACTGAAGTTGGAACATCTAATCAGAAAAAACAGTTGAAAACACTTGTGGACACTTCAGGAAAATTAGCAGATGTAAGGTAGAATACTCTTACCGGATAGGATGGACGCACATACCGTACGGCAGTGCTTCAGACAGGCTGGTAATGTTGGGTTCCTGGTGGTGTGAGGAGGCCACACTGGGTTATGCTCGTGGATCTACGACTCCAGGCCACTCGCTAGTTGGTTTGCGGCTCCAGAGTACTCGGCAACCAGCGATGAAACCCATCCAAGAGATGATGTGGATGAGAAGGTAATCACCAGTGTCCAAATACGAAACAAGGAGGAAAAAGGAGCTCCATATGGTGCAGGTCAACCAAAAAATAGTTTTATTGAAGTAAAAAGCATCTTTACAGCGAAATGTAAGATAAAACAATAAAAAGTAATCACAAAAGAATAAAAGCAATGTGGGAGGCAAGGAGGTGCTGGCCACTTTTTATTGTTTTATCTTACATTTCGCTGTAAAGATGCTTTTTACTGATTTGGACTTTGTTTGAGTGTTAGCTGCTGGTTTAGCGCAGCTTTTTCCCCCTTTTTCACACATCCATGGGCATCCCCGTGCTCCGCAAGAGGGCGCACAGGCAGCACGCTCTGTGATCAGCTGATCAAAGATCGTGGTAAAGGCCAGTCGCCCCTTTGCCACGTGATCAGCTGTCAGCCAATGAGTAGAAAAGAAGAAAGCCATTATTAACCAGCTTCTGTTAACAGGGACATCGGTCCCCACATTGGCAGTCAGTGCCCACCAGTACTCCTAATCCATGCAGGGGCGGACTGACCATTCGGGCTCTCGGGCACTGCCCAAGGGCCCCATGCCACTAAGGGGCCCCATCAGGGTTGCCAGCCTCAATAAAACCAGGGACAGTATGTAAAAATCTGTGGTTTTTTAAAAAAGATTCCAAGATTATAGCTGGCCTGCCTCTCCAGTACCTTTTCAGTGTGTGTGTGTATTCTGTGTATGTATACTGTGTGTGTATATTGTGTGTCTGTGTGTGTATACTGTATGTGTGTGTATACTGTGTGTGTGTATACTGTGTGTGTATATTGTGTGTCTGTGTGTGTATACTGTGTGGCCCCATAATCTATTGCCTGGGGGCCCCAAAATCTCCTATTGCCCGGGGGCCCCATAATCTCCTATTGCCCGGGGGCCCCATGAGTTGTCAGTCAGCCCCTAAATCTATGCCCACCAGTGCCACCAGCAGTGCCCACTATTACTGCTAATCAGTGCCTCATCATCAGTGTCACTTATCAGTGCCGCTCATCAGTGCCCATCAATGAAGGAGAAAAATTACCTGTTTGAAAATGTTTTTTTTTTTTTTTCAGTGTCTGTTTAGCAAAAAATAAAAAGCCCAGTGGCGAATAAATACCACCAAAAAAAAAAAGCTCTGTGTGAAAAAAAATGACAAACATTTCATATGGGTACAGCGTTGCATAACCGCGCAATTGTCATTCAAAGTGCAACAGCGCTGAAGGCTGAAAATTAGCCTGGGCAGGAAGGGGGTAAAAGTGCCCGGTAGGCAGGTGGGTAAAGGAATATTTTAGTTTTTGTTTTGTATTTTTTTTTTATTATGTCTTCTTTAAAGTTATGTTACCATAAATGATTTCTTATGACTGTATAACATTTACTACATGCACACAGCAGGTGGCGCTCTAGCGTTTGCTGACCGCAGTTTGTGGTTATAATTAAGCTCTTTTTGTACTTGGATAATCTCGAGCACGTTTTTTACATTATAACATTATTTGTTTGTTGCATAAATTTCCATTGTGTGTTTTTTTTTTTGTTTGTTTTTTGCAGCTGACAACATTTTCACACCTTCCTGAGAAAGACTCAAGGAATGGGATGAATGTGATCCGGTCCATGGAAGTAACTCCGGTAAATTGTTTCTGTGAAAAGATCTAACCACACTATACAGGGGTGTCAATGGAGGAGGGGGTATAGGCAGTTCTCCCATACCAGGCCCAGGCCTCATCGGGTCAGTAGGGGGCCTGGCAGAGCTGCTTATGGGTGGTCCCAGGGCACCATTATTCCACAGTGCAGGGGGGGCAACTGCTATCAAGCATAAAAACAGGTCCACTTGCGTGTAGTAGTGGCAGTGCCTGTACCCACTCTACGGTTTGCCAGGTAGGTGTTGCTGCAGAGACAGCGGGAGAGAAACTCTCGCCCTGTAAGCACGAGGGAGAGATCAGGGGCGCCAACCCTCAGTGTCAATGGAGGGGAAGCGTTGGCTTTCTCTGTATGTTGTCCCAATGGCTGCCTTCCCAGACCACAATGCGAGCATCCCAGCAGTGCACTAGCAGGTAGGTTGTTACTGGTCATAGTGCTGGCAGATTACTAGGGAGGATACAAGAGAATGAAGTCCTGGGAGGGAGTAATATCTAATATAAATTTAAAATTGCCTGTAGAGGGGCACTGGGTGGGGGTTGAAGTTCTGGGAAAGGGGAACTTCTGCTGCGTCTTGAAAATTGTAAGGTGGGGGATGAAGTTGAAATACCAAAAGTATGACCTTTAATGATGGGCTCGGGTGAGTTCTGATTGGACCCGCCAGGAAGCCGGCACGGCACACGACCAATCGTAGGCAGCGTGTGTATGTGCAGCTGCGGGTCAGGAAATGCCTCACTGCCTGTGATTGGTGGTGTGCAGTGACAGCTTCCTGGCGATCCGAACACGCCCCCGAGCCCATCATTATGACCTTAGTGTAGCCATACCTCTGCTTTAAGCGGAGATCCACCCAAAAGTGTAACTTCCGCTATTCTGCTTCCTCCCCTCCCTCCGGTGCCATATTTGGCACCTTTCGGGGGGGGTACCTGTGTTTGACAGGCCCCTTGTCCCCACTTCCGTCGGACCTCGCTGTGGCAAAGTTCGTCAGAAGTCCGGCCCCCTCCTCCTTGCCCTGCTGCCGGACCTGTACGGGAGGGCAGCGAGCTTCGCCCATGCGCAGTAGGGACCCGGCTGTGAAGCTGCAAGGCTTCACTGCCAGGTTCCCTTAACGGCAATGGCGGTGGCAGCACCTGACAGCTGATGGAAACATAGGCTGGGGTGCCGACATCGCTGAACTCCAGGACAGGTAAGTGCCCTAATAATTAAAGTCAGCAGTATGTGTAGCTGCTGACTTTTAATTTTTGGAGGGGGGGGGGGTGAAGAAAATAAGCACGGCACACAGAAAGCAGAACAATAAAACTAAATAAGGTGAAAACCTTGGAAGGAGGGCCTGATCACGTGATCTATCAAAGTCATACAATTTACCTTTCCTTCCATACATAGAGCTTTCCTGCATTAAAGCGGTTGTATACCCGCACATTTAAAAAAAAAAACACACAAAAAAAACCTGTAAGGCAAAGGCATAATGAGCTAGTATGCACCGCATACTAGCTCATTATGAAATACTCACCTTAGAACGAGGTCCCCGTATCGCATCCCAGTCCACGCCGAGGGAGCTGACCTTTTGCCCTTGGCGTTCCTTCTGTGTTCGTGGCTCCGGCGCTGTGAGTGGCCGGAGCCGCGATTACATCACTCCCGCGCATGCGCATGGGAGTATTCTTTCCAGCAAGGTCCGGCAGCGTCTGCCGTATCGTCAGCCAGGCTTTCACAGCGTATGCGCTGCTTACGTCAGCGGCTGCATGCAAAGTGAATATCTCCTAAACCAGGGATAT
Source organism: Lithobates clamitans (assembly GCA_037952925.1). Taxonomy (NCBI): domain Eukaryota; kingdom Metazoa; phylum Chordata; class Amphibia; order Anura; family Ranidae; genus Lithobates; species Lithobates clamitans. The sequence goes on along the minus strand of JBBGZY010002535.1, from coordinate 160,736 downwards.
GCAATTAGCGGACCTCCAGCTGTTGCAAAACTACAAGTCCCATCATGCCTCTGCCTCTGGGTGTCATGCTTGTGGCTGTCAGAATCTTGCTATGTCTTGTGGGACTTGTAGTTCCGCAACAGCTGGAGGTCCACTAATTGCATATCCCTGTTCTAAACCGTACTGCTTTAGGAGATTCATTTTACCTACAGGTAAGCCTTATTATAGGATTACCTGTAGGTAAAAATTTAAAAAAGGGTATACAACCGCTTTAAAGAAGTCCTATGCTTCAATTAGGAATGGACACAGGAGCGATAAATGTACCAATCACTCACTGTGCTCATTCAGAACAGGGAGGGGCCAGTAAATTACATATTTACCCGCCCCTTTCTCCCGTTTTGCTTCCTGGTACATCCCCCACAGCAGCTGATGAGAGAGGAGAGAAGCCAGCAGCCCTGCTGGGGGGGGGGGGGGGGGGATCTGCGCCGCATGGGGTGATTAGGCACATCCGGTACACTTCATGCACATGTCTACGGTGGCTATCTTTTTATGGAGAAATGATTATGAAAACATCCAGCAAAACTTCTCAACTACATCTCTCTACAGGCAGAACGTTCGGAAATAAAAGCGTTACAAGAGAAGCTGGCAGCTGCTAATCTAAAGCTAACGGAATATCGAAACCAAATCCAGACTACAAAGCAAGAGCTGAAAATGGCTCACAAGGTAAAGCACAGCATCTCCCCTCTATATGTCGGGGGGCAATAGATGTGACAGGTTTGTGGATGTTTTATTAAAAATTGTTGGTACAGCAGAAACCTATTACGTTTGTAGCTGACAACGTGCCTTGTGTTCCATCAAGTGTGTTGTCAGGTCCATGCTGACTGTTTTTGGGTGACTTTTGTAGTCTCTACTGTATGTATTGCTTGTACAGCAGTGGCGGCTGGTGCTCAAATTTTTTTTTTTTTTGGGTGGGGCGCAAAAAAAAAAGCCACTGTGCCCATCATATACTGCCAGTGTGCCCATCATATACTGCCAGTGTGCCCATCAAATGCTGCCAGTGTGCCCTTCAAACGCTGCCAGTGTGCCCATCAAATGACACCCCGCTCACAGCCCCCCCAAGCCCCCCCCCCCTCCTTGAATGGATCGCGGGACACCCCGCTAAAACCAAACCACACCCCCCCACAGATGGGACGGATCGCGGGACACCCCGTGCAGGAGTACCAACGCCATCCAACCACCCCCCATGCCAGGAGAGGGATATAAATGCGGGGGAACACCGGGAACACCCAGTTTCCTGATGGGAGGGAGGAGAATCAGTGTGAGAATAGCGAATATTTTTTTGCTATTATCACACAACTGGGTGGGCTCAGAGCGCCGTGCTCTGCACCCCAAGCCCACCCTTTTTTGAAGCCTATTAGAGCCTCTGGCTCTAATCATGTGCTTCAAAAAAAAAAACAGATCAGGGGGCCAGACGCATGGACGGCCCCCTGATGATTAGAGTCTCAGGCTCTAATTGGCTTCAAAAAAGGGTGGGCTCAGGGCGCAGAGCACTGTGCCCTAAACCCACCCAGTTGTGTGACATTTGCAAATTAATAATCGCTAATGTCTTCCTGCTTCTCCTCCTGGCCAGTGGTGGGGGTATGTACAAGTAAGGGGGGCAGGTTTGTTTGCCAGCCCCCCCCCCCCCTATAATATTGGGCACCAGCCACCACTGATGCTAAGCTTTATCAGGTGCCCAGGTAGGGTTGCCACCTTTTTCTTCAAGCCAAACCCGAACACTTTACAGGGCACTTTTTTTTCTGTAGTATACACTATAGGATTATAAAAGACCTGGGACACCTTTTGGGCGCCTCAAGGAGAGTGGTAATGCAACACGCACAAAACAATGGGTGTGGCCAAACTGCTTTTGCTAACATTATTCCCCCCCCCCCCCCAGTGATGCCAAACCTGCCCCCAGACAACGGCCTGCAGCTCCCGGATGGCAACAGATTTTTGTGTGACTATCTCAGTTACTTGGGGAGCCACAGCCCTGTCTAAATAATCTGTCTGGGTTTCAGGCAGACTGAAACCCGGACATAAGATTCCAAACCTGAACTGTCCGGGTGAATCCTGGACAGGTGGCAACCCTATGCCCGGGCCACTGTGCTGAGAGATGTGGTGCCCGGTTTAACATGCAGAGTCTTCTTTTTTTAGCTCAATCTAACATGCATGACATGCCAAGCCCTTTCTAATATCCCATGCTATTTGCAGGTTCTTGTCAATGAGGTTGGAGAAGATGTGAATATTCCTCAGCTAATTTCCTCATCTGGAAGTTGGAGAGGCCGGGCGCAGCACATTCTAGCTCTGCAGGGCAGGGTGAGTCTAAAACCCGTGGACTGTTCTTTCTGAGGAACTTGCTGGAGTGACTTATCTGGAGCGTTGTCATTGCTCTGTGTTCTTCTCCATCCATGGTACAATACGAGTTCCATCTCCATGACCATTTCTGAAATACAACCAATGTAATGTTCTCTATACTCTGTGCAGGTCCGGGAGCTGGAGAGCCAGCTGGGCCAGATAAGGAGTCCCACGTCAGAACTCAGTCTGGAGGAAGAGATGTTGGGCACATCCCGGAGATTGCCCGCTCAGGAGAAGAACTTGTTTCGCTTGCGAACGTTGGAGAAAGAGAAGAAAGAATCGCTGGAGGTAATATAGACAATTAAGACAGATATTGTGAGAGCTGCAGGACAATATCATGGAGGTGATTTATATTTGTTGTCTCTATATAGTCAGCATAATCCACAGAGCTTTAAAATGTGCAAATCACCATTTATATCAGTTTCCGAGGAGCCTAAAACCTTTTATATTGATAAGCCAATTAACCCAGCAGCAGGTTTGTGTGGTTCCCCTTGCACAATTCAAGAAACATGGGGAGGATTTGCAAACTTCATACAAAGAAGACCCTGCCCTGGTGGAATCTGATTCAAGAACCAATTAAAATGATTTTAAACTTTAAATATTTTTTTTAAAATAACAAATCTGTTATATTTACCTGCTCTGTGCAATGGTTTCGCACATTGCAGCCCCAATCCTTCTCTGCTGGGGTCCCCTGCCGGCGCTCCGCGCTCTTCCTGCATTCTAAGTACCTCCCAGCAAGCCGCTTGCTAAGGGAAGTACTCCCGAGCTCCGCTGCCTGCATCTAGTGACACATACAATCAGTGTTAATTTCGTCAACTAAAACATTTTAGTCGACTAAATTAATATTATTTTAGTCGACTAAAATACGACTAAAACTAAAACAACTGAGATGACTAAAATACAACTAAAACTAAAATGGCATTTAGTCAAAAGACTAAAACTAAAATTCCATTTTAGTCAAAAGACTAATGCCCCGTACACACGGTCGGATTTTCCGATGGAAAATGTGTGATAGGACCTTGCTGTCGGAAATTCCGACCGTGTGTGGGCTCCATCACACATTTTCCATCGGAATTTCCGACACACAAAGTTTGAGAGCAGGATATAAAATTTTCCGACAACAAAATCCGTTGTCGGAATTTCAGATCGTGTGTAAACAAATCCGACGCACAAAGTGCCACGCATGCTCAGAATGAATAAAGAGATGAAAGCTATTGGCTACTGCCCCGTTTATAGTCCCGACGTACGTGTTTTACGTCACCGCGTTCAGAACGATCGGATTTTCCGACAACTTTGTGTGACCGTGTGTATGCAAGACAAGTTTGAGCCAACATCCGTCGGAAAAAATTCTAGGTTTTTGTTGTCGGAATGTCCGAACAAAGTCCGACCGTGTGTACGGGGCATAAGACTAAAACTAAACTGAAATTTGACTTCAAAATTAACATTGGTCTGTAGTGCATGTTCATACCTCAATGCCATAATAAATAACCTATTAGATGTTTCACTCCAGCTGTATATAATGAGTTTGGAAATTGTAGAGAAATGTTAACTAATGCATTACAATTTAATTACACCCATTAGATTTTAGACGACTAAAATGAGTTTTAGTCGACTAAAATGTCCTGGAGATTTAGTTGACTAAATACGACTAAAACTAAAACCATTGCAGAAGACTAAAATGGGACTAAAACTAAAATGCCATTTTAGTCCTAAGACTAAAACTAAATCTAAATTTGCTGCCAAAATTAACACTGCATACAATCAGGCTTTTGCCCCGCCCCCCGTTCCCTAATCATAGGATTTGGTTGACAGCAACAGGAGCCAATGGCTCCTGCTGCTATGAATCTGCCCTGTGAGAAGGGAGGGAGTGGAGAGAGCCACTGGATTGAGATCTGGCTAATTTAAAGCGGGATTCCGGCCAGCGAAAACATTTTTTTAAAGTCAGCAGCTACAAACACTGTAGCTGCTGACTTTAAATAAGTACTTACCTGTCCTGGGTGCCCGCGATGTCGGCCGCCCGAGGCCGACCCGTCCCTCGGGTCCCGGCACCACCATCCTACGTAAGGGAAACAGGCAGTGGAGCCTTGCGGCTTCACTGCCAGTTTCCTACTGCGCACGCGCGAGCGGCGCGGCGCTCCGTGAATGGCCCCGTGGTGTTCTGGGAACACACACACAGTTCCCAGAAGACAACGGGGCCGCTCACCGAGGAGCAGGACATGCCGCGGAATAGGAAGAGGCAGATTATGAAGACTGCCTAGCAACAAGGGTTTAGGTAAGTTTAAACTTTTTTTTTTTTTTTTCAAATGTTTTTTTTTTTTATTTTTTTAGGATTTTTCATGCAATTTTTTTTTTTTAGGGTGGCCCTCCACTTTAAGTATGGGGGGGGGGGGCTGGGGGGTATCCTGGACACAAAAGTTTTTTACCTTAAAGAGGAACTGCAGTCTTCTCACATAATTAGTAATAAAAACATCTTTGCCATTCTGAAGCTTCCCTCCAACCACTCTGCATATTATTTTATATATACTGTGATTCTGTACTTGCCAAATATCCTGCAGAAATCTCCCTCCACTAAGTCTGGCTGCAACCATTTTAACTGTGGGCAGCTGAAGCTGCTGCCTGTTCACTTCCTGGATTTACACAGACACACAGAGGCACACCTCCAGCTCTGCAGCTCTCATTGGCTCTCTTTCTGGCAAACTCTCACGAGAGTGAGAGAGAGAGATGTGTATGATGTCATAAGCCTAGGCTTTTTACCAGACAAGAAACAGGAAGTGGGCTGTATAAGGTATTTACTGGCAGAAAAAAAATGTTTTACTATCCAAAGTAAAAACAACAAAGGCAGAAGATTTTATAGATGGATAGATAAATAAGTTCCGCTTTAATGCAGAGAATGCATCAACCCCATAATGACACATATATGCGGTGTCCAGGAGGTGGGCTTTAAACCTCGGTTCCGCATATATGTGTTCTTTTGTTTGTGCTGGGAGCTCACCAAGAGCCCTGGGTCTCGTACTAACGATCGGGACCCCCAATTTCCGGTCACCTGATCGCTGTGATAGCCTCTGATTGGCAGCTGTGCGACTGCCTATATGCATCCAGGTAGCTCTGAAAACATTTTCTTATCTTATTGGGTAGTAGCACCCTACCTCTGTGCAGCCCACCCCTGTGTTTTATTTCTTTCTCTCCTTGCAAGGGAAATTTTTTTTTTTTTTTAAATCTTTTTATTTTGTTTTTAGCAAACACATAGACAAAACAAACATACAACAGTGCAGCCAACATCTGGCTAACATCAGGGGTGGGACCCGCACAGGAGTCGCAAGTCAGCATAACGGAACCAAGAAACGTTAGATTATTTGCGACTACCATAATGTACCATCATCCATGTGTTGGCTCATGCTCCAAGGATAGGTTGATAGTCCACCTAAGTTATTGTGCTGGCAAGGGTTGGTTTATCAAGACTTCAAGGGAGGTCATCGGATAGCGAGAGACCTTCTAGTCTGCTGCAGCCGTAGAGGGTTCCGCTAACCACTTAGACCAGGCCCTGTCATATTTTTTCGGACAGCCTCTATGAATATAGGTATCCTTGTATAGGGGTATCACATTATTGACAAGTGTTTTCCATAGACATGTAGAGGGAGGAGTTTTCCGCTTCCAGCATAGGACGATGGACTTCCTGGAATAGAACAGCAAGAGACCCAACATGGTTCTCTCAGCCACCCTGGGCACCAGGTCCTCCACCAGTCCCAAACAGGCATATTCTTGGGGATGGGACAATAGAGATACTTAGTAGTTCATTCACCTCCATAAGGACTTGTGACCAAAAAACTGAAATTACCGGGCAGGACCAAAAGATGTGAATGTAGTCCCCCGGAGCATGGTCACACCGCCAGCATTCCGGGGAGAGGGAAGACCTCATCCTGTGCACCCGAGCGGGAGTGAGATATGCTCTGTGAACAATCTTGTATTAAATGAGGCGATCTCTCAAGGAAACCAGTGTTTTAAATGGGAAGTCCCATATATCCTCCCAGTCCTCGGAGTCCAGCTCCGGAACGTCCTGGCCCCATTGCTGACGGAGAAGAGAAGCCGGAGCCTCTCTTTTTGCATCCGTATCAATGGCAAGCAATTGCGACTTTGACCAATTGACCTTAAGCCCTGTCCCCTCAGAAAATTTTTCTAGGACCAACAATGCTCCTTGCAGAGGGGAGCCGGCATCGTTTAGAAAGAGGAGGAGGTTGTCTGCCTACAGGGCCACCCTCTCCTCCAGACAGGCCAGACGGAGTCGCAAGGGAAAAATTTTACCTCAAAGTGGAGTTCCACCCAAAAGTGGAACTTTCGCTTTGAGCACTCCTCGTCCCCTTACATGCCACATTTGCAATGTAATTTTTTTTGGGTGGGGAGTGGGTACCTTCTTTTTAGTGGGACTTCCTGTCCCACTTCCTCCCTCCTCTTCTCGGCCGCCTAGGCGACTCCTCCTCTCGCCCTAGGTGGCCCCTTCATGCCAGCGATCTTCTAGGACACGTCACAGGTACAAGAAGATTGCCTGGCCAATAGCAGAGTGCAACGCGACTCGTGCATGCGCAGTGCGTGCTGGCCGTGAAGTCATAAGCTGTCACGGCCATGTGCCCGCAGTTGCTATGACGGCGCCGCAGAGAGGAGGGGGAAAGGAGCGAGGCTTTGGGCGCCCGCAACGCTGGACCGTGGGACAGGTGAGTGTCTGTTTATTAAAAGTCAGCAGCTACACTTTGTCAGAAACCATGAAATCAGACCGAGACAGAAGTACAGTTAAATCACTCTTGTTTAATAATAAAAGTAAAAAGAACGTAGTCAAAACATAGCCAAAATTCAGTAACCGGAACGGATAGTCAGCCAAGCCAGAAGTCAGGGATCAATGTAGTGGAACAGCAAGCAGGATCTGGAGCCAGAAGGGATGTCAGCAAAGCAAGTCTTTAAACAGGATCGCAGGAGAGTTTCTGTGATGTTGACCAAGGCGAAGGCAGAGATCCTCTGGGTTGGACGGCTTAAGTAGGCAGGACTGACGAGCAGGATATCATCAACAGCTGAATAACTGTGGAGATACAGGAGCTGGCAATTAGCCGACAGCTGAGCGGCCAGCTCAGAGAAGGAAGGGCTGAGCCCAGCCCTGACACACTTTTTGTAGCTGCTGACTTTTAATAAACTAAAAAACGGGTGGGACTCCGCTTTAAAGTGTAAGTTGACCTTTATAGAAAATCTGTAAGGTGAACTTACACTGGATCCCCTCCCCATCCCCCTGGGTCCCACTGCTATCGGACACCGGGACGCCGCTTCACCGGACCAAGCAAGCTGCCTAATGTCCTATCTGTACCTCTCAGCATGTACGTATAGAAGGCATTCTAATTGGTCAGCACAGTCACATGGACCGCACTGACCAATCAGACTCTGTCTAGCCCGACATGTCAGCGCTGGAGGAGAGGAGAAAAATCCAGGAGGATTTCAAATCCCCAGACCGGTGAAGTGGCGTCCCGGTGCCTGACAGCGGTAGATCGCGGGACTCCGGTACAGCAGGACCAGGGGGGGTGGGGAGGGGGTCCAGTGTAAGTCCTTTTTTCCCCACAAAGAGAGCTTTCTTTTGGTGGTATTTGATCACCTCTGCGTTTTTTTATTTTTTGTGCTATAAACAAAAAAAAGAGCGACAATTTTGAAAAAAACGCAATATTTTTTACTTTTTGCTATAATAAAATATCCCCCAAAAATATATAAAAAAAACTATTTTTTTCCTCAGTTTAGGCCGATACGTATTCTTCTATATATTTATGGTAAAAAAAAATTGCGATAAGCGTATATTGATTGGTTTGCGCAAAAGTTATAGCATCTACAAAATAGGGGATAGTTTTATGGCATTTTTATTATTCTTTTTTTAAATTAGTAATGGCGGCGATCTGTGATTTTTATTGTGACTGCGACATTACGGCGGACACATCGGACACTTTTGACACTATTTTGGGACCATTGTCATTCATACAGCGATCAGTGCTATAAAAATGCTTACTGTGTAAATGACACTGGCAGGGAAGGGGTTAAACACTAGGGGCCGATGAAGGGGTTAAAGAGGAGTTCCACCCAGGGGGTCCATAAAAAAAAAAAAAAAAAATTAAAAAAGTCAGCAGCTACAAATACTGCAGCTGCTGACTTTTAATTGGACACTTACTTGTCCCTGAGTCCAGCTAAGCGGGGGATCGAAGCCCCGCTCGTCTCCCCCTCCATTTGTCGTCGCCGGCATTTCAACTGTGGGCGCCGGGCTGTGGCTTCACAGCCTGGCACCCACTGCGCATGCGCAAGCGGCGCCGCGCGCCGTGATTGGCCGCTCAATCACCTGGGACCTGTAATGAGTCCCAGATGATTGACAGGGGGGAGGGAGCAGAGCCGAACCCTTCCTGTGCCGAGGGGGAAGTGATGTCACCAGCCCAGGCACTGGAAGAGGCAGACTACGAGGGACCCCCTAGCAACAGGCATTTAGAGGTAAGTTAAAAAAAATATATATCCAAATGTTTTTTTGGTTTTTTTTTTTTAGAATTTTTCAGGTATGTTTGTTTTTTTGGGTGGAACCCCACTTTAAGTGTGTCCTAGGGAGTGATTCTAACTGTGGGGGGGGGTGGGCTTCAAGTCACATGACAGCGATCACTGCTGCCGATGACAGGGAGTAAGGATGAGCTCAGGTGTGTTCGCAAACCGCACGTGCAGAGCCCGCCAGGAAGTCGGCACTGTGGAGCGCTAATCGCAAGCAGTGAGACATTGTCCTGGTGCGACTGCAGAGATCGGGAAATGTCTCACTGCTTGTGATTAGCGCTCCGCAGTGCCGACTTCCTGGCGGGCTCGGCATGTGCTTTTTGTGAACACGCCTGAGCTCATCCTTAACAGAGAGCAGTGATCTCTGTCATGACTGACACAAGCCAGAACGGGGAAGTGCCTTGTTTACATCTCCTGTTCTGAGGCTCTGTGACACTATCACCGGGAGACTTGCAGACATTGAGTCCGCCGGTCCCGCGGGCACGGTCACACTGTACCTCACCAGCGCCCATCAATGAAGCCTCACCAGCGCCCGTCAATGCAGCCTCATCAGCACCCATCAAATGAAGCCTACCAGTGCCCATCAAATGAAGCCTACCAGTGCCCATCAATGCAGCCCACCAGCGTCCATCAACGCAGCCTCACCAGCACCCATTAAATGCAGAGTCACCAGTGCCCATCAATGCAGCCTACCAGTGTCCATCAATGCAGCCTCACCAGCGTCTATAAAATGCAGCCTACTAGCGCCCATCAATGAAGCCTACCAGTGTCCATTAATGCAGCCTCACCAGCGCCCATCAATGCAGCCTCACCAGCGCCCATCAATGCATCCCACCAGCGTCCATCAATGCATCCCACCAGCGTCCATCAAATGCAGCCTCACCAGCGCCCATCAAATGCAGCCTCACCAGCGCCCATCAAATGCAGCCTCACCAGCGCCCATCAAATGCAGCCTCACCAGCGCCCATCAAATGCAGCCTCACCAGCGCCCATCAAATGCAGCCTCACCAGCGCCCATCAAATGCAGCCTCACCAGCGCCCATCAAATGCAGCCTCACCAGCGCCCATCAAATGCAGCCTCACCAGCGCCCATCAATGCAGCCCACCAGCGCCCATCAACGCAGCCTCACCAGCGCCCATCAACGCAGCCTCACCAGCGCCCATCAATGCAGCCTACCAGTGTCCATCAATGCAGCCTCACCAGCGTCTATAAAATGCAGCCTACTAGCGCCCATCAATGAAGCCTCACCAGCGCCCATCAAATGCAGCCTCACCAGCGCCCATCAATGAAGCCTCACCAGCGCCCATCAATGAAGCCTCACCAGCGCCCATCAATGCAGCCTCACCAGCGCCCATCAATGCAGCCTCACCAGCGCCCATCAATGCAACCTCACCAGCGCCCATCAATGCAGCCTACCAGTGCCCATCAATTAATGTTTGCTTACTTCCATTCATTCGGGAGTCAGGACACAGACACAGTCCGCCGCCGCCGCTGCACTTCTGACACTATGTGCAAATTGAGCGGCGGCTGCCTGCTGATGCTGAGATTTAGTCGCTTGCTGCAGAGAGAAGAGAGTAGGAACACCAGTGGCCGGGCGCTCTAGGCAGCAGTGTGCCCTAGGCGGCTTCCTAGTTTGCCTAGTGATAGCACCGGCCCTGCTCAGGTGACAGAACTTCTCTTCACCTAACATCCCTATTGTAATACTCCAGGGACGTGCAGTGAGGTTACATAGTAGGTGAGGTTGAAAAAAGACACAAGTCCATCAAGTCCAACCTATGTGTGTGATTATATGTCAGTATTACATTGTATATCCCTGTATGTTGTGGTCATTCAGGTGATTATCTAATAGTTTTTTAAAGCTATCGATGCTCCCCGCTGAGACCACCGCCTGTGGAAGGGAATTCCACATCCTTGCCGCTCAGGTCACTGGCTAGTATCAGAGCCAGATACACACAGGTTACATACACCGCGATCGTTAGAGCGAGAGCAATAATTCTAGTACTAGACCTCCTCTGTAACTCTAAACAGGTAACCTGTAAAAAAAAGTTAAAGTGTCGCCTATGGGGATTTTTAAGTACTGAAGTTTGGCCTCATTCCACAATGGAATGATGGGACTTGTAGTTTTGCAACAGCTGGAGGTCCGCTAATTGCATATCCCTGATCTAGACCACGGGTCCCCAAATATCCCTAACAAAAGTACAGCTCACGGTCCTTAAGACTTTTTAGGAGAGGCAGACTGTGGCCAGAGGGAATGTACAATACCCCAGCCTCATTGCTCAGAGGGAGTATAAAAAAACATCCTGGTGCCTATAAGTGTGGAAAGGAATAATAAACCATCTGTGTTGTCAGTGGGAGGAATAGTGCCCCATGATTGATATCAGTGGAAGGAATAGTACCCCATCATTCATGTCAGTGGGAGGAATAGTGCCCTATCGTTGGTATCAGTAGGAGGAATAGTACCCCATCATTCGTCTGTGGGAGGAATAGTGCCCCATCATTGGTATCAGTGTAAGGAATAGTACTCCATCATTGTTGTCAGTGGGAGGAATAGTGCCCCATCGTTGGTGTCAGTGGGCGGAATAGTGCCCTATCATTGGTATCAGTGGGAGGAATAGTACTCCATCATTGGTGTCAGTGGGAGGAATAGTGCCCTATCATTAGTATCAGTGGGAGGAATAGTGCCCCATCATTGGTGTCAGTGGGAGGAATAGTGCCCCATCATTGGTATCAGTGTAAGAAATAGTACTCCATCATTGGGGTCAGTGGGAGGAATAGTGCCCCATCATTCATGTCAGTGGGAGGAATAGTGCCCTATCATTGGTATCAGTGGGAGGAATAGTGCCCCATCATTGGTATTAGTGGGAGGAATAGTGCCCCATCATTGGTGTCAGTGGGAGTAATAGTGCCCCATTGTTGGTATCAGTGGGAGTAATAGTGCCCCATTGTTGGTATCAGTGGGAGGAATAGTGTCCCATCATTGTTGTTAGTAGGAGGAATGGTGCTGTAACATTAGTGACAATGGGAAGAATAGTGCTACATTGTTGGTGTCAGTAGAAGCAATTGTGACCCATTGTTGGTGTCAGTAGGAGAAATTATGGCTCAGCTTTGATGTCAGTCAGAGGAATTGTACCCCATCATTGATGTTACTGGAAGTAGTAGTGGCCCATGTTTGATGTTAGAGGAAGTAATTAGGCCTCATCATTGTCAGTGGAAACAATTGTTCCCTACTGTTGGTATCAGTGGAAAGGAATAGTGCCCCATCGTTAGTGTCAGTGGGAGAAATTACGGCCCAGCTGTGGTGCTAGTGGGAGGAATAGTGCTACATACTTGGTGTCACCGGAGGTAGTAGTGCCCCATCTTTGATGCCATTGGGTGGAATAGTGCCCCATCTTTGGTGTCAGTGAAAAGAATAGTTGCTCCAATGTCGGTGTCAGTGAGAGGAATTGTGCTCCACTGTTGGTGGAAGCGGGGAAAAAGAGTGTTGGTCATTGGTGTCATTGGAAAGAATTGCTTACCATCCTTGGTGGCAGTGGGAGGAAAAGTGCCCCATCGTTAGTGTGAATGGGAGAAATGATGCTCCATAGTTGGAGTCAGTGAAAGGAATAGTGACTTATTGTTGGTGTCGGTGGTGGAGATTACGCCCCATGGTTGCTGTCAGTGGGAGAAAGTGTGCACCAAGGGCCAGTGCTTTGGACTACTTCTAACATGTTTCACTCTCAGAAGAGCATCATCTTTTTTTTTTTGAAGCGCCGGATTCAAATGTATTATTAGATTGGGACGAGGCACAAGGACTGATCTCAACAAAAACAAGGTGGCCCTCAAACAGGGTGTCCAGATTTCAAGGTTCACAAGTATAAAGTCTAATGAGAACACCAAACTGAATGAATGTCCAAAAACACTTTATATTAATATTGGCTCACAAACAACTAAATAGAAAAGCCAACATGTATTGGGGGCTCAAACACCTTCCTCTTTTTCAGAGCCTAAAACATAACGGGGGCATTTATGAGGATGCAATGTGAACACGCAGTAAGAGATGCTTATATGACTTGCTTATGGTTCTGTTTCCTACGTACTGAAACTTTAATACAGAATACGAAGACATACAGAGACTGATTAAGGAAGAATGGGGCCCCGGGTTAGGTAGCAGCTTTGCACCTCTCTCCTTCCTCCTCCGTCCTGCACACCGGATAGATCATAAACCATACATTTTCCACAGTCAGTGATGATTTGGGGGGCCGTGTCATCTGCTGGTGTTGGTCCTCTGTGTTTTATCAAGTCCAAAGTCAGCGCAGCCCTCTACTAGGGAATTCTAGAGCTCTTCATGCTTCACTCTGCTGAACAGCTTTATGGAGATGCCGATTTCATTTTCCATCAGGACTTGGCACCCCCCACACTGCCAAAACTACCAATACCTGGTCACATGATCATGGTATCCATGTACTTGATTGGCCAGAAAACTCGCCTGACCTAAACCTCATAGTGAATCTGTGGGGTATTGTCAAGAGGAAGTTGAGACACCAGACCCAACAATGCAGACGGTTGAAGGCAGCAACCTGGGCTTCCATAACACCTCAGCAGTGCCACAGGCTGATCACCTCCATGCCACGCCGCATTGATACAGTAAATCATGCAAAAGAAGCCCCGAACTTTGGAGGGTACGGCCCTGCCAGACGCTAACCTTTACCACATGGCTTGCCACCTGACACGTCTCTTGGACTGGTGCCGTCATGGTTCCTTAAAACAGTGGGTCCAAATAGAGAAGAGTTTGGCGGGGACCCAGTTGGACTCAGTTACATGGTGCCAGACGCACTTGCCAAGTCGGGTCTTGGACCACCCCACGGTGGGAGAGACGTGGCGGATCTCCCAGAAGGCCTTTCGCAACTTCTCTGTCGTGCCCACCCCCTCGCCTCTCACCCCTATTGTTGGCAACGCGGCTTTTAGTCCGGGGGTTGATGACTCTGGTTTTCAGGGACTCAAACAGGTCAAGAGATCCCAGGTCCAACACTAGTATGCGGTACTGTTGACTTGAACTCCCTAGGAAGTATTGGAGGTCTCCCCAAGCCTGGAGGGGTTGACTGATGATTATAGGCCCTTTGGGTCATTATATATATATATATATATATATATATATATATATATATATATATATATATACTGTGTTTACCAAACAAAATGTCATGCGGACTGTAGAGACTTCCTAGACGCCGGAGCTCAGGGCTTTTCTTTAGACATTGTTCCACTTGGCACTACCGTGTGATAGTGGTGATCGTATTTTTGGTCCGGAGAAGTGTTCCATGTTCTGTAGGAAAGTGAAGTGGTTTCTGTATTTTGTCTAAATAAAGAATTACAAAAGGAGCCCCAACCAAGTATTGAGTGCATCCTATACTGTACATGGACAGACTTTTCAGTAAGCCAACATTTCTGTATTAAAAAATCCTTTTTTTTTATTGGTCTTCTCTAATATTCTCATTTGCTGAGATACTGCATTTTGCGTTTTCACTCGTCGTAAGCCATAATCATCAAAATTAAAAGAAAGAAATGCTTGAAATATATTACTCTGTGTGTAATGAATCTATAAAATATATACATTTTTTACCTTTTGAATTAAATTACTGAAATAAATTAACTTTTTGATGATATTCAAATTTTTTTAGATGCACCTAGAGAACTGTAGCTATCATAGAAAAAGAAAAGCAAAAACAACAACAAAAAACTGTTAGTAACAGCAAGCATGTACACTGATCACAAGGATTTGTAAGGTAAAGTCCCTGCTTGTTCTATAACAATTCACCAAAGCAGCAGCAGATGTTGTGCAGGGATTACTCTGCCTGCACCCGAATGTGATGAAATAGTCCCCTTTCTGCCCCCGGACTGACCCCTTCTGAATAAATGTAGCTCGATGACACTGGCCAGGACTGAGCCGTGGCTGGACATTTTTCTAAAAGCTGTGACTGTCCCGGGAACTCCGGGACAGTTGCCAAGTATATGACTGGCACATACTGAAGGCTTCATGTAGTAGTAGTTCTGTTTTTATTTCTATATTCCTATTGTTGTTGCTTCCATGTTGTCTCTTTGTTATAATCCTAGAGACTGACCGGGGAACATGACACTCTCAGAAGGGAACATGAGGATCTGAAAAAGAAGTTTGAGGCTTCCAAAGCCAGGAACCGATCTCTGTCCAATGATCTGAAGACCCTCAAGTTGCAAATGACGACACTGCTGGATAAAGGGAAGCATGACGATGAACTCATAGACGCCCTGCTGGTACTATGTGTTGGTTATTCTTAAAGGAAATTAATAGTATTTTCAGAAAGTTTTTACTTGTAAAAGAGAGCAGGATGAGTCTGAATAATTTATGCACATTCTTTTAAAGGCCTTAATTTTGCCTATCATTTGCAAGAATATAAGTACATGGTCATAGCCATCATTTTTCATTACCCAATTGAAGACCGGACCTTTTCTGGAACTTTTTGCTTCTTGTTTACAAGTAAACATCTGTATTTTTTTGCTAGAAAATTACTTATAACTCCCACACATTTTATATATATATTTATATAAGGGATAGATATATATATATATACACAGTATATATACATACATAAATAATTACAACAATCACCATTTTATTCTCTAGGTACGATGCTAATATATAAATATATATATATATTTTTTTAGCAGAGTCCCTAGAGAATAAAATGGTGATTGTAATTATTTATGTATGAATATATACTGTGTATACATATATATCTATCCCATATAGATATAGATATAGATAGATAGATATCCCTTATATATTATATATATATAATAATTATAATATTTTATTATATATATATGTTTTTTTAGTTCCTAGAGAATAAAATGGCGATGTAATTATTTATGTCACATGGTATGTGCGCAATGGTTTTCAAATGCAATTTTTTTGGAAAAAAAACACTTTACTGAATTTTTTTAAAAATTCACAATATATACCCAATTTCTTTGTAAAATATAAAAGATGATGTTACGCCGAGTAAATAGGTAACTAACATGTCACACTTTAAAATTGCGCACATCCGTTGAACGGCGACAAACTACCGTACTTAAAAATCTCCATAGGCGACACTTTAAAAATTCTTACAGGTTACCAGTTTAGCGCTACACTGGAGGTCTAGAGTGAGAATTAATGCTCTCACTCTAACGATCGCAGTGATACCTCACATGTGGTGCAAATACCATTTACATATACGTGCGTGACTTACGTATACGTTCGCTTCTGTGCGTGAGCACAGTGGAATGAGGGCGCTTTATTTTTATTTATTTTTATTATTAGACTGCCCCTTGAATTTTTTTTATCACTTTTATTTCTATTACAAGGAATGCAAACATCCCTTGTAATAGAAATATGGATGACAGATCCTTTTTATTGAGAGATCTGGAGTCAGAAAGACCCCAAATCTCTCCTCTACCTTTTTAAAAGCAAAAGATCGAAACTCCCGCCCTAAACTGGAAGTGACGTCATGGCGTTGCTCCAGTCCTCCAGTAGAGGTGATCAGGGACAATCTAGTCTCTGTTCATCTCTTTGGCCAGCGACGCAAACTGTTTTTTGGGGGGGTGGTTATTTACCAGTCGGCTGGTGACACCGCCCCACCACCCACTTGCTGTAGGTTGGTCGGGTCACTTGCACCTTGCATCCCCCCCCCCCCCCCGGTCATCCAGCCTGGCACTTATCCCATCTAGGTGTTGCGGGCAGGGAGCGCTCCTACAGGGGGGGTCGGACAGCAGCTCCTGTGTCCTCTCCAACTCTTCTGCATCACGGCACTTTGCACCGTGTGTCTCCTCCCTCCTCCTCCTAGGTGTCCAATAGGATCGCCTGTCCTTTCAGCCAATCGAATGACCTGTCTCAGGACCCGCTTCCTGATTGGCCGGGAGGAGTGTCAGCGTGGCAATAGTGAATATTAATTGGGGTGGAATATTAATACTGGGTGGGCCCTGCATGTAGATCAGGGGGCTGGACGCATTGATGGTGGGGGGAGCCCATGCACCCCTAATGGACGGGCCGCCACTGCAGCCACCTAACAGAAAACAATGCACTCCATGTGTGGTGGATATTTTAACAGATGTTTAGCACTTATAGTAAAACCCCTACTAAACTATTAGTACTCAATCCGCTCCAAAATCAAAAATCACACTCTCAAGTGATTTATAAAAACAGTGAAATAAAAAAAAATGTGATAATGAATCACAATGAAATGAAGTGTAAATACGGCTGTAGCTTCTTAAAATCATCTTCCTACATTTTTCCAGGTCCAGCAGAAGAATATGCAGGAGATCCTCACCAACCTGAGCAAGCAGGAGCAGAAACACCAAGACTCGCAGCAATCCCTGAGCCTGCATCTGAACAACGAGAGCCAGAAGCAGAACTCGCTGGTCAATCAGCTGAAACTGATGGTGGTGGAGAGGGAGGCCAAGGTGAAAGAGCTGGAGGTGGAAATCCAGCAACTGACCACCAAGGTAAAACTTTAAGTGGACCTCTCGCTTACTTTACAAGTCTACATGAATAAATTCCTGACCTGTCACAATATATCATTTTCCATTCTGGATCCCAACCCAGTGACTGTCTATGCCAGACCTGAGCCGACATGTACTGCCTGTCGGGACTACTGGGAGTCTCCCGGTGGGCCGATGGGTCAGTGGGCCAGTTTCAGTGACAGCCTGTCAAAGTAATGGCTGCGTGGCTAGCCATTAATTTAGGCACCGCTGTACTGCCTATTAGAGCCCTTTCACTCTGAGCCGTGGGTGGCAGCAGCGGTAAAGTGCCACTAGTTTTAGCGGCGCTATTTGGCCGCTAGTCGGGCGCTTTTAACCCCCGCTAGCGGCCGAAAGGGTTAAATGCACCCGTGTACTGTCGTTGCCGAAATGCTTTGCAGGCACTTCGACAGCATTGCACAGTCATTTCAATTGGCATGAGCGGTGTATACACCACTCCTCCACCGCCCCAAAGATGCTGCTTGCAGGACTTTTTTTAACGTCCTTCCAGCGCAGCGCCCCAGTGTGAAAGCACTCAGGTTTTCACATTGGGGTGACAGGGGAGGCATTTTTCAGGTGCTTTACAGGCACTATTTTTAGCCCTTTAGCACCTGAAAAACGCCTCAGTGTGAAAGGGGTGTAATGGCGTGGGCGTGTACACACGGGCGGACTTTTCGACCGGACTGGTCCGACGAAACAAATCCATCGGACAATCCGACCGTGTGTGGGCTTCAGTGGACTTTTTCTGTCGAAAATCAGATGGACTTTAGATTTGGAACATGTTTCAAATCTTTCCAACGGACTCGAGTCCGGTCGAAAAATCTGTTCGTCTGTATGCTAGTCTGATGGACAAAAAAGGACGCTAGGGCAGCTATTGGCTGCTGGCTATGAACTTCCTTATTCTAGTCCGGTCGAACGTCATCACGTTCAAACCAACGGACTTTCGAATGGACTTTAGTATAGTAGTATGGCTAATGGCCAGTGAAGGGGGTGCTTGGGTGGCCCTCGGGTTTGACTGGGGGGGGGGCAGGTTTGTCCGGCTGGTCGGTATGGGAGAGACCTGTCATCCGCACTGCCCATCACCTCACTTCATAGTGCGCAACCCGGCTCAACCTCAGCACCGCTGTATTGCTGAAAAAGGCAGCCAATGGCTCTGCAGCAATACCAGTTTCTGAAATTCCAGCCAATGAGGCTGTAGCAATGTTCCTGCATGACGTTAGCCCTCCCACTTCACGCGGTGATGTGAGAAGGAAGGAGGAGAAAAATACAGAGGAGAATAAGTGAAAAAATAAGAGGTGAGTGAGAGTATATTTTCACTTTTCACATTTTCATACAGAAAAATGTAAAACTTGGAGGACAGATATATGTTCTGTCCTATGTCCAATACTTTTTTTTTTTTCTCTAAATAAAAAGTAAAAAAAAAAGCAATTTATACCTACAGTGGAATGTTTTTATTTTTTTTGCACAATTGTGAATAGTTTATATACCTTTTTTGTGCGGGTTTGCCAAGGTAAAGTGGGCCGGTCTGGATGAAGTCCAGGGACAAATTCTTGTCCCAGTCCAGCCCTGGAACTGAGCAAACTGCAGCCCGTGGGCCACACCCAGGCCTTTGTCTCTCTCTGTCCGGCCCTTGATGCTTCCACTGCCAACATGCTGTTAGAAGTCCGTGTGAACCCTGTCAGATAAGAATGGGGCCGCGCCACAACCACCCTGTAACCGCACGCTATTTATTTATTACAGGTACTTATATAGCGCCATCAATTTATGCCGCGCTTTACATATATATTGTATGTTGACATCAGTCCTTGCCCTCAGGAAACTTACAAGGTCCCTAACTCACATTCATACATACACATACTAGGGCCAGTTAACCTACCAACATGTCTTTGGAGTGTGGGAGGAAACCGGAGTACCCGGAGGAAACCCACGCAGGCACAGGGAGAACATGCAAACTCCAGGCAGGTAGTGCCATGGTTGGGATTCGAACCAATGACCCTGGTACTGCTAGGCAGAAACGCTAAGCACTTAGTCACTGTGCTGCCCATGCACACGGTTACAGTGCAGTGGGGCGCCATTTACAGGTTTAAAATAGATGGTCATCATATCACCTCCTCACCACCTGTCAACCGCCACTCATCAATTTTCAGAGGCGCGGCAATCTTAGCTTCACATCTAAACCTAGCTCAACACAGGTACTCGCGGGCAGTATATGCAGCAAAGTGAAGCTGGCAACCAGGTATCATTCATGAAAATAAATCCTTTGTTGACTACATAGTGAATTTACAGCACAGAGGGCTAACGCGTTTTGGATAGGAAGTTTTCCATACATACTATGAGTAAGGCTTTTTAGCCGAAAACGCGTTAGCCTTCTGTGCTGTAACTCACTATGTGATCAAAGGATTTATTCTGATGGGTGATAGCTGATTTCCAGCTTCACTTTGCTGCATGGATTACCATTAGAGTGTGGAGACATTTCAGCCAGAGTATGGGGTTTCCCAACTCCAGACAGTCTGCACGGTAGAGCAGCTAATTCTTTCACGTTGTTGACTTGCGGGCAGTATGTGGTCTCTGCACTTCAGTGCTGTTACATAGTAGGTGAGGTTGAAAGACACAAGTCCATCAAGTCCAACCTATGTGTGTGATTATGTGTCAGTATTACATTGTATATCCCTGTATGTTGCGGTCATTCAGGTGATTATCTAATAGTTTCTTGAAGCTATCAATGCTCCCCGCTGAGACCACCGCCTGTGGAAGGGAATTCCACATCCTTGCCGCTCTTACAGTAAAGAACCCTCTACGTAGTTTAAGGTTAAACCTCTTTTCTTCTAATTTTAATGAGTGGCCACGAGTCTTATTAAACTCTCTTCTGCGAAAAAGTTTATCCCTATTGTGGGGTCACCAGTACGGTATTTGTAAATGGAAATCATATCCCCCCTCAAGCGTCTCTTCTCCAGAGAGAATAAGTTCAGAGCTCACAACCTTTCCTCATAACTAAGATCCTCCAGACCCTTTATTAGCTTTGTTGCCCTTCTTTATACTCGCTCCATTTCCAGTACATCACCACGCTTTATCTATTCAGTTAATCCCCTTTTTAATGCATGCCTATATTCTGTTTGCTTTGTTAGCAACCCCTCTCTCTCTCTCTCTCTCTCTCTCTCTCTCTCTCTCTCTCTCTCTCTCTCTCTCTCTCTCTCTCTCTCTCTCTCTCTCTCTCTCTCTCTCCCCTATATCCTCTCCCCCCCCTCTCTCTCTCTCTCCCCCCTCCCCCCCCTCTCTCTCTCTCTCTCTCTCTCTCTCTCTCTCTCTCTCTCTCTCTCTCTCTCTCTCTCTCTCTCTCTCTCTCCCCCTATATCCTCTCCCCCCTCTCTCTCTGTCTCTCTCTCTCGCTCTCGCTCTCTCTCTCTCTCCCCTCTTCTCTCTCTCCCCCCCCTCTCTCTCTCTCTCTCTCTCTCTCTCTCTGTCCCCCCCTCTCTCTCTCTCTCTCTCTCTGCCCCCCCTCTCTCTCTCTCTGTCCCCCCCTCTCCCCCCTCTCTCTCTCTCTCTCTCTCTCTCTCTGTGTAAAAAAAGTAAGAAAATTAAGAAAAAATACCTAGATCAGGGTTTGATGTGGGTCAGTGCCAGGCTTAGTGTTTGGGTCAATTAAGGACCAAAGGTCAGGGTCAGTATATTTTGGGCAGGTTTTTGTTTTTGTTTGTAGTTGTGATGATATGTACGGTTATACTAACACATGTCAAAGTTGCAAAATTGTGCTTAGGCATTAAGATTCGTTTTACCCCAGGAGAGAAAGGGGTTAGGTTGCGTGGGGGTGGCGGTAGTGGCGTGGTGGTGTTTGGATTGGGATGTTGGGGATTTTGACTGACAGACTGACCGACCGAACGTGGAGGGGGGCGGGGGTGAGTTTGACGGACTGCCTGAATGGGGGGGGGTTCCACTGGCGGACCGCCTGAACGGGGGGGGGTGTGGGTTTCTTGTTTGCCCCCCCCCAAAAACAAATGGAGGTCCAGCTGCCACTGCCTTGGAATATAGGTGAACCAGAATTATATATGTTGTTATTGTTATCGACCGATCACTTTTGATCATGGAAACAATTTTATTCTATCAGTTAGCGGACAAGTCGCTATCGAGTGGCGAATAGTCGTTTGCACTGCAAACGGCCGAAATTCTATACGTGTACGGCCAGATTTAGAGAGTTGTCACCAGAACAGGTGTCCCCAATGAATCATTTCCTCTCCCCTCCTGTTCTGGTGACATCGGTAACATTGTGGATTTTTTCTTCACAGTTCCAGTGGCAATGATCACCAAGTGTCTTTCCAGCAAGCAAAGAGCAATAAAAACCCGAAAGAGGCTCTAGCCCTACTCCAGAGGAAAATGTAGGGTCTAGATATACCGTATATACTCGAGTATAAGCTGAGTTTTTCAGCACATTTTTTTGTACTGAAAATGCCCCCCTCGGCTTATACTCGAGTCGAGCACTTTTCTGCAGCAGAGAATTTGGCCCCGAGATACAGGTCCCCAAAATCGGTTCTGAAAATGCCAAGCACTTTTCTGCAGCAGAGAATGACATTTTCTGAACCGACTTTGGGGCCCCGTATCTCGGGGCCACTTGGTGCTAGGAACTCCAGCTTTGGATATGTTGTAGTACTAGTTCCACTGGGTTTGCACTTCAAAGTTGGGGTTCCTAGCACCAAGTGGCCCCGAGATACAGGGCCCCAAAATGGGTTCCTAGCACCAAGTGGCCCAGAGATACGGGGCCCCAAAGTCGGTCAACTGTGTCCATCTGCAGCAATGTCATTTTGGGACCCTTTGGGTTCAGAGACCCCAAATTTTGGCTGCAGCTAGGGGGAATCTAGGAACCCTTAACTACCGAGTTTGAAGTTCAGGGGACCTATGGCTGCAAATGGGCACAGTGAGGCTGCAAATGGGCACAGTGAGGCTGCAAATGGGCATTGTTGACCTTCTTTTCCACTTACAGTAGCTGCACATTTCTCACCCTAGGCTTATACTCGAGTCAATAAGTTTTCCCAATTTTTTGTGGTAAAATTAGATACCTCGGCTTATATTTGGGTCGACTTATACTCGAGTATATACGGTACTTTAAAACGGCACAACAGGAAAGTGTCAGTGCTGCACAGAACAACCAATAAGATTCCAGATGTAGAGGCGGTGAAACTGGCATCTGATTGGTTACTATAGGCAACTTTCCTGCTTTCCAGGTAATTGCACAAAATAAAGGTCTTTATACATTTGTGAAGAATATTTCCTAACAATGAGTGTTTTGTGTTTAGAGTTCCCCTAAAAGGCCGTCCAGTATGAAGATTTTAGGAGCTGAAGATTCGCAGGATGGGGTCAGGATGGACAAGCGGCTTTCGGCGCGGTCACTGTCTGACATCGGAGACCACATGGGCTCAGCCTCCTCTGCAAGGTAACACTCCTGAAGTGTGCGTCAAACGCAGCAAACCGCATGGTTAGGGGCTCTTTCTCACTAGCGCTTGAGAGGCAGGAAAACCCCACGGTTGAGCCGTGCTTTTATCGCCAACCCAACCCCCCCCCTTTACCCGCACAGCTTACTGCTGGGTGTAAACACATGCCACACCCATAATGCTTTGCGGCTGCAGCAGAAATGATACCCCTGGTCGCTTTCAACAGGCGTCGCGCCAGCTGAACAAGATCTATTCAAGTGAATGGAGCTGCTCTGCAAGCGCCCCGCAAACCACGCGTAATGCCAACACGCCAAGCTTGAGAATGAAAAAGATGCGTGAGCTTCTTTACTGCGTTTGACACACACATAGAACAACCCATTCATTTCACTTGGGCTGACCTATGGGTGTCGAACATGGCAAAGAAGCTCACACACCTGTGAATGTAGCGTCCAAAATGTTAAATGTCCCACCTGCCAGATCATTAATAGTACCATTGGAGGGTCTCCTCCCTAAATGAAGCAATTCAAAAACAAAAATGGATGTGATGGGATTCTAAATACCCCTCCAATGGACAAATATACACTATATTGTCAAAAGTATTGGGACACCTGCCTTTACACGCACTTATTGGTTTCTTGTTTTATCCTTGTATATCAAAAAATATAATATATTATAATATATTTATACATGAACTTGGCATCCCAGTCTTAGTCCGTAGGGTTCAATATTGAGTTGGCTCCGCCCTTTGCAGCTATAACAGCTTCAACTCTTCTGGGAAGGCCATCCACAAGGTTTAGCAGTGTGTCTATAGGAGTGTTTACCATTCTTCCAGAAGAGCATTTGTGAGGTCAGGCACTGATGTTGGACGAGAAGGCCTGGCTCACAGTCTTCACTCTAATTCATCCCAAAGGTGTTCTATGGGGTTGAGGTCGGGACTCTGTGAAGGACAGTCAAGTTCCTCAACCCCAAATTCTCTCATCCATGTCTTTATTGGACCTTGCTTTGTGCACTGGTGCGCAGTCATGTTGGAACAGGAAGGTGCCAAAATGTCCAAAATGTCTTGGTATGCTGACGCCTTAATAATTCCCTTCACTGGAACTAAGGGGCCAAGTCCAACCCCTGAAAAACAACCCCACACCATAATCCCCCCTCCACCAAATAATTTGGACCAGTGCACAAAGCAAGGTCCATAAAGACATGGATGAGCGAGTTTGGGGTGGAGGAACTTGACTGTCCTGCACAGAATCCTGACCTCAACGCGATAGAACACCTTTGGGATGAATTGGAGCGGAGACTGTGAGCCAGGCCTTCTTGTCCAACATCAGTGCCTGACCTCACAAATGCGCTTCTGGAAGAATGGTCAAACATTCCCATAGACACCCTCCTAAACCTTGTGGACGGCCTTCCCAGAAGAGATGAAGCTGTTATAGCTGCAAAGGGCGGAGCCAACTCAATATTGAACCCTATGGATATAGACTGGGATGTCATTAAAGTTCATGTGCGTGTAAAGGGAGTCAGTCAGTGTTGATCGGGAAACCTCCTAACTGTGGTGGAAGGAAAAAAAATTGCATAAAGTATGGACTGCTGTAGTTCCCATCTATTATGTTGGCTGTATTATTCTTTGTAATTTTTATGTTATTATCTCTGCTCTGATTTGATTCATATGACCAGCTTGATGTAAATATCATTCTTATTATTAATATTTTGTACACTAATTTCTTTGTGTTTATTCATAAGAGCGGCTATATTTTCTCATTCTGTATGTACCTGTATGCTGTATCTCTGTGTGCTGTATCTCTGTGTGCTGTATCTCTGCATGCTGTATCTCTGTATGCTGTATCTCTGCATGCTGTATCTCTGTATGCTGTATCTCTGTATGCTGTATCTCTGTATGCTGTATCTCTGTATGCCGTATCTCTGTATGCTGTATCTCTGCATGCTGTATCTCTGCATGCTGTATCTCTGTATGCTGTATCTCTGTATGCTGTATCTCTGTATGCTGTATCTCTGTATGCTGTATCTCTGCATGCTGTATCTCTGTATGCTGTATCTCTGTATGCTGTATCTCTGCATGCTGTATCTCTGCATGCTGTATCTCTGCGTGCTGTATCTCTGTATGCTGTATCTCTGTATGCTGTATCTCTGTATGCTGTATCTCTGCATGCCGTATCTCTGCATGCCGTATCTCTGCATGCCGTATCTCTGCATGCCGTATCTCTGCATGCCGTATCTCTGTATGCCGTATCTCTGTATGCCGTATCTCTGTATGCCGTATCTCTGTATGCCGTATCTCTGTATGCCGTATCTCTGTATGCCGTATCTCTGTATGCTGTATCTCTGTATGCTGTATCTCTGCGTGCTGTATCTCTGTGTGCTGTATCTCTGCGTGCTGTATCTCTGCGTGCTGTATCTCTGCGTGCTGTATCTCTGTATGCTGTATCTCTGTATGCTGTATCTCTGTATGCTGTATCTCCGTACAGCACAGTGGTGAACACAGTGATGGCGATTTGAATGTAATATGTACCTCAGCATGGCCATTGACAATGCAGGGACACTACTGGTAGACCGGGACAGGAAGTGCCAAAGTAAAGACACTTAATGGCAGGATCACAGAGATTATTCTAAGGAAAGGTGCAGATTTAAAAAACATTGAAAATGACTTCTCCAACTCTGGGGAAATGGGAAAACTCCTTCTTGCAGTGGGATTGTGACTTGTAGGACAGAATATGCTGACTGTGATATTTTTATATATATATATTTTTATATAACCTCTTATTTTTGTCTCGGAAAGCAGGACAGTTTCCAGACTGGGACACGAGCTTGTAGAGGCCGTAGATGGTTTACCTCCTGTCATCACTATGGCTTCTTCATCTGGAAGGTGCGGAATTAAAATATCACATTCACTTACTGCTGGGAATTCTCTGTTGTCATTGTTGTGTTTTATGAGACTGTTAAAGTTTATCCAAACCCAGATACACGGGCGCACGCAACTTTAAAGTGGTTGTAAAGGCTCAAGGTTCTATGCATGAAGTTAATAAACCTTCAGTGTGCAGCTCTCCCCTCAGCCCCCCCCAATACTTATCTAAGCCCGATCTCGATCCAGCAATGTGCACGAGACCCAAGGCTCTCCCAGGTCTCTCTGTCCTGATTGGCTGAGATGCAGCAGGAGGAGCCTTTGACTTCAGTCACAGCTAGTGAAGCGGGGGGTGGGGCAGAGCCGTGCTCTCTGTGTTTTATGGACGCAGAGAGCCGGTTCGGGAGCGAGCACGCACAAGCGCCCCCACAGCAAGCAGTTTGCTATGGGGGCACTTGGCAAGGGCGAGGGGCCCAGGGCGCTGGTGGAGGACACGAGGAGAGGAGGACCTGGGTTGCTCTGTGTAAAACCACTGTACAGAGCAGGTAAGTAGGACATGTTTGTTATTATTTTAAAGTGGTTGTAAAGGCTCAAGGTTCTACGCATGAAGGTAATAAACCTTCAGTGTGCAGCTCTCCCCTCAGCCCCCCCCCCCCCCCCTAATACATATCTAAGCCCGATCTCGATCCAACAATATGCACAAGACCCGAGGCTCTCCCAGGTCTCTCCGCCCTGATTGGCTGAGATGCAGCAGCAGGAGCCATTGACTCCCACTGCTTTCAGTCACAGCCAGTGAAGCGGGGGATGGGGCAGAGCCGTGCTCTCTGTCTTTTATGGACGCAGAGAGCCAGTTCGGGAGCGAGCACGTACAAGCACCCCCACAGCAAGCGGTTTGCTATGGGGGCAAGGGCGAGGGGCCCAGAGTGCTGGTGGAGGACACGAGAAGAGGAGGACCTGGGTTGCTCTGTGTAAAACCACTGTACAGAGCAGGTGAGTATAACATGTTTGTTATCATTTTAAAGTGGTTGTAAAGGCTTAAGGTTTTACGCATGAAGGTAATAATCCTTTAGTGTGCAGCTCTCCCCTCAGCCCCCCCCCCCCCCCCATTATCTACGCCCGATCTCGATCCAGCAATGTGCACGAAACACGAGGCTCTCCCCGGTCTCTCTGTCCCCGTTTGGCTGAGATGCAGCAGCAGGAGCCATTGACTCCTGCTGCTGTCAATCACAGCCAGTAGAGCGGGGGGCGGGGCTGAGCCGTGCTCTCTGTGTCTTATAGAGAGAGCCGGTTCGGGTGCGAGCACGCACGAGCGCCCCACAGCAAGCGGTTTGCTATGGGTGCACTCGGCAAGGGTGAGGGGCCCAGAGCGCCAGCGGGGGATACGAGAAGAGGAGGACCTGGGTTGCTCTGTGTAAAACCACTGTACAGAGCAGGTGAGTATAAAATGTTTGTTATTTTTTTTTAAGTGGTTGTAAAGGCTCAAGGTTTGGGGCCTCAAGGTTTGGGGCATTCTATGTATGAAGGTAAAAAAAAACTTCTGTGTGCAGCAGCTGCCCCCAGCCCCACCTAATACTTACCTGAGCCCCATCTCAAGCCAGCGATGTGCACCCCATTGCTGTCAATCAAAGCCAGTGAGCCAATGAGGAGGGGGGGCGGGGCCAAACCTCAGCTCTGTGTGTGAATGAACATGATCAGAATCGGCTCGGGAGTGTGCCTGCTTGGGTGCCCCCAGACCAAGCTGCTTGCTCTGGGGGCACTTGGCAGGAGGAGGAGCCAGGAGCACCGGCAAGGGACCCGAGAAGAGGAGGATCGGGGGATGCTCCGTTCAAAACCATTACACAGAGCAGGTAAATTATAACATGTTTATTTTTTTTTTTTAAAACAACCAGCGTTTACTATCACTTTAAGGCTCCGTTCACATATATGTAAATTGGATACGCTTTCAACCACATCCAATTCACATGACATGTGAGCCGGCAGCCTTCTCTATGGAGCCGGTTCTCATATCTGCGGGCCGGCCGCGGTGTGTTTTTAAAGAATTCTGTGTGTTTTATAGTCCAGTTTAGGTGCGATTTCAGGTAAAATTCACACCAGAACCGGTGAGCAAAACCGCACCGGACTCCTTTGAAAAAACGCAGGGAAACCATTGCTAAGGCTTGACAGGTTGGGTATCTATTCACTCTGTGCAACCTCATCTTTTATATTTTACCAAAAATTTGGGTATTACAGTGAGGGGGAAAAAGTATTTGATCCCCTGCTGATTTTGTACATTTGTCCAAAATTTTTATGGTCGGTTTATTTTAACAGTGAGAGACAAACTAACAACAGGAGCTGGTGTAGTAAGGAGGGGGTTGGGTTCCTGAAGGACTGGGCTGACTTCTCAGTTGGTCACCATTACTATAGAAGGGACGGACTTCACCTAAATGAGAAGGGTTCAGATCTGCTGGGAATGAAGATGGCCAAAGAGTTAGAGGGGTTTTTAAATTAGGCGATGGGGGGGAGGGTCCAGAGACAGAGATAGTCAGTGCTCAATATATTCCAGAGGGTAGTATTGAGGGCATTAGTTGTAGGTTGACTAAAGCACATAAACCCAAGGTAAGTATAGTAACAAATCCTATTTCCAATCTCGGAAACACCCATTAAGAGATAGTTTGCGACCGGTCTAAACTACGTGGCATGTTCACCAATGCCAAAAGCCTGGCGGACAAGATGGGTGGACTAGAGATACTGTTGTACAAGGAGGATTTGGATTTTGTGGGAATTTCAGAGACCTGGTTCAACAGCTCTCATGATTGGCTGGCAAACATTCAAGGGTGTTCCCTATATCGCAGGGATAGAGAGGGTAAGGGGGAAGAGGGGGAGGGGCATAGGCGTCGTTAAGGGGTGGCTATTAAGGCTGGAGCCCCGAATGTGTCCAAGGGGGTCCAGCAGTCACTGTAGAGAAAGGGAGAGAAAGGACGGACCGCAGCGGCGGCAGCCGCATTTTACCTTCTATGTGATTCGGCCAATGCGACGCCGCCCACTGCACTGACTGTTACCGGCGGAGTGATATGCCACCCGGTCTTAGGAAAGCAGCAGGAGATCAGGAGAACGGCGGCGGTGCTCGATTTCTCCTTGTATGGAGCCAGTGCGGCGACGCCCCCTTCTCCCTCCAGACTCACGCTGTGTTAAGCAGCCAGCAGGAGAATAGAAAAACAACCATGGTGGCTGGGAGTGGGACAGAAGAGAAGATTAAAGGAACCAGGTCAAGTAGGTCAGTGTGTGTTAGTGTGGGTCAGTGTATGTCAGATAGGTAGGTCAGTGTGTGTCAGGTAGGTCAGTGTATGTTAGGTAGGTAACACCCCCCCTCCACACAACCCCACTGCCTGCCATCCCAGTGTATGTCAGATAGGTCAGTGTGTGTCAGGTAGGTCAGTGTGTGTCAGGTAGGTCAGTGTGTGTCAGGTAGGCCACTGTGTGTCAGGTAGGCCAGTGTGTGTCAGGTAGGTCCGTGTGTGTCAGGTAGGTCAGCGTGTGTCAGGTAGGTTAGTGTGTGTCAGATAGGTCAGTGTATGTCAGATAGGTCAGTGTATGTCAGATAGGTCACTGTGTGTGGGTCAGATAGGTCAGTGTGTGTCAGGTAGGTCAGTGTCAGGTAGGTCAGTGTGTGTCAGATAGGTCAGTGTATGTCAGGTAGGTCAGTGTGTGTCAGATAGGTCAGTGTATGTCAGGTAGGTCAGTGTGTGTCAGGTAGGTCATTGTATGTCAGGTAGGTCAGTGTATGTCAGGTAGGTAACACCCTCCCGGGGGGTGGGGAATACCTAGTCTTGGTAGGTACCCACACCCACTTCCAGTGGGAGCGTCGGAAGTTCGGCTCCCCCCCAACCCAACCCCCCTCTCCCCCGCCTGCAATCTCATGGAGCACATCACATGTCCCATGAGGCTGCGGGACCATTTACACAGTGTAGCGCGGCTTGTGGGAAGCTGGCTGTGAACCCTCAAGGAATCGCAGCACATCCCACACCAAATATGCTGGGGACCCGAAGACCAGTGAAGAACCAGCCCAGATGAGGAGGGCGCTTGGACAGGTGAGTTTCCTTTTATTAAAAGTTAGCAGCTACAGTATTTGCTGACTTTTATTTTTTTCTTGAAAACAGGCTGAAGATCCTTTTTAAAGGCTAAGTGTACCTTTTGGAACATGTTACAGGTATTTAGGGTGTAACATTTTGCAGCACCCCCTGAGCCCCCTCTCCTTCCCCGTGACAGTAAGCAGAGGTCCTGGTCCCCCCGCAGCCGCTGTCACATTTACAGTGAACGCTGGTGTGCGGGGCTCCACCCATACAGCCACGCCCATTCATTCACCGTGATCTGTGAATGCATTAACTACAAGTCCTGTCTGCCACCATGGCAGATGGCTTGTAGTTCTCAATGGACTGTGAGGGCGCTGATGAGCGCTCTTGTAATCCACTGACACTTCTTACGGCCTTCCAACAGAAAGTTCATACAGAGAGTGACTGACAGAAGGCTGGAGGTGTCTACAGGAGCTTAACATTGCACCCGCCATAGATTGGTCCTGGGTGCAACGCTCTGCAGGCTCCTGTAGGAAAAAATAAGAAGTGAATAGGTGAATTTATCCTTTAAAAGCTGACCTTCCATGGCAAAGAAAAGGTCCAGCCCCCTTTTCTGCCAGCCCCTCCCAACACAATGCCATTTGTAAAGTGGCCCAAATCCCCCCTCTTAGCACAAATCCTCCCTAATCACCCCCCTCCCAGCACAGCCCTCCCCCACCCAAATCACCCTCCCAGCACAACCCCCCCCCTCCTAAATCCATCCTCCTAGCACAACCCCCCCACCCCACCCACTCCCAAAGCCAGGAGGAGGTGTGGGTTGTGCTCTGTTTTCCCTCCCTCTCCCCCCCCCCCCCTTTGGATCTGAGCGATCCTCTGTTCTGTATTAGGTAGTAGTTGATTTGGTAGCGCAGATACCCCTCATGGTCCTCTGTTAATGCCCATGTACAGAGGAGGTAGAGAGCTGTGCCGCCACCTTCTCCGTCCCCCTGCTCCTCTCTGTTCCCCTCTGTATACTTGCCGGCAAGTCCTTAGCAACCTATGACGTCATTGGTTGGTAGGACGCAGTCGGGCGGCCAGCTCAGCTTTCCGTTTTGCCTGGCAAGAGTACAGGGAGGATCAGAGAGCAGGGGGAGGTGCGGGCTGAGCTCTCTACCTCCTCTGTACATGGCAGTTAGGCTAACAGAGGATCGCTCAGACCGGGCTTGTGCCACGGCACCCCTGAGGACTGCTAACGATACCACGGTTGAGAAACACTGGTCTAAGCAATCAGGCAGGGAGCTGTCCAGTATATCAGGTGGCTCAGCAAGAAGAGTTAATGCCAGACTCAGCAGAGATCGCAGGTTACGATCCAGGAACTGAAATTCCATTCACCATGGAAGGTTTGCTTTAAAGTGATTGTAAAGGATCGTTTTTTTTTAATTTAAAATAACAAACATATCATACTTACCTCCAAAGTGCAGCTCGTTTTGCACAGAGTGGCCCCGATCCTCGACCTCTGGGGTCCCTCGGCGGCTCTCGCGGCTCCTCCTCTTATCAGATAACCCCCTAGGAGAAGCGCTCTCCCAAGGGGGTTACCTTGCAGGCGCGCTCCCAAGTTCAGCATTCGGCGTGTATAGACACGAATGCCAGACTCAGCCCCGCCCCCTGGCGCCCGCATCATTGGAATTGATTGACAGCAGCGGGAACCAATGGCTGCGCAGCTATCAATCTATCCAATCAAGAGCCGGGACCCCGTTCAAAGAGGGACAGGATACGATGCATAACAGTGGTCTAGTGGGTAGCACTCTCGCCTAGCAGTAAGAAGGGTCACTGGTTCGAATCCCAACCACGACGCTACCTGCCTGGAGTTTGCATGTTCTCCCTGTGCCTGCGTGGGTTTCCTCCGGGTACTCCGGTTTCCTCCCACACTCCAAAGACATGCTGGTAGGTTAATTGGATCCTGTCTAAATTGTCCCTAGTGTGTATGAATGTGAGTTAGGGACCTTAGATTCTAAGCTCCTTGAGGGTAGGGACTGATGTGAATGTACAATGTATATGTAAAGCGCTGCGTAAATTGACAGCGCTATATAAGTACCTGAAATAAATAAATAAATAAATTAAGGTGAAAAAACATGAGGGTTCATTCTGTACTGGAATCTAGAAGGCTGATTGTGAATGGTGCCATCACTGTATATACATTGTTGCATGTTTCTAAGTTCCCTGCCCTGTGTGTGACAGCTCGGAGCTGCGAGCGCAGAACGCGGAGTACAGAGCGCTGTGTCAGGCCGCTGAGGTGGAAAGGGACCGGCTGATGGAGCTGGTGTCAGTTCTGCAGAGGAGGACGGAGGAGAGCAACATGAAGGTCCTGGAAGCGGAGAAGAAGCTGCAGGAAGAGAGGCGACGCTGCGTTCATGTAGAACAACAGCTGGAGAAGATGAAGATGGACGCTGCAAAGAATGGCGCCACCCAAAAGATGTCTGCTTGCGGCAAAGCCGGTATGGCAGCCCGGTGGTTTGGGCCTGACGTGGTTACTGGTTGCTAACAAGCTTCTGTCTCTCTATATCTGCTCTCACCTCTGCCTCGCTCTGGGTTGTTTCAGAAGAATAGAAGAACACAATTTCTCATAATTGATCATTAAAGTGAACCTGTCACTAGTTTGAGTTGCTGCCTAACAGCCAGTCATTGGAGGTGCCTGCCCTGTGTGCCCCTCTGATACTGGTTTCACTTTGTTGCTAAGGGTTCCACTGTCTCTTAGATATAAGCTCTGCCTTCTCATTACCCCACCTTCACTGTGCCCTCATTCACCACTAAGGCACTCTGATTGGATAGGAGGGTAATAAGGGGGTGGAGATTAGTTCAGAAGGGTGGAACTTTGTGAAATCTTCTGTTTTACTTTCAAAAAATACACTTTAAAGAACTTAAAGCCAAGCTTAGTGCTTTTTTTTTAAAATCAGCACAAGGGACAGTACCTACATTGAAAGAGTAGTGTCCCTTGTGCTGGTGGCTGCTGCCTTAGTTGAAATCTGTCCCACCCCCCATCCTTTGCAGCAATAATCTTCAGGTGCTGCCAGTGGCAGCCTGTAATGCAGGGCGCACGGGCGCCGCCCCCCTATCCATGCGTCCGGCCCCCTAATCTACATGCGGGGCGCCGAACTCATGGATTCCAATGGGGTTTTTATTTATTTTGAAGCACATGATTAGAGCCTAAGGCTCTAATTGGGTTCAAAAAAGGGTGGGCTCGGGGCACAGAGCATTTCCCCCCTGAGCCCACCCAGTTGTGTGACAATAGCGAATTAATATTTGTTATTGTCTTCCTGATTCTCCTCCCGGCTAATCAGGAAGCAGGAGACCGGTCCCAAGACCCATCACTCAATTGGCTGAAGGGAGAAGCGACCCCACTGGCCGCTCATGAGGAGGAGGGAGGAGACACAGAGGAAGCGCTGCCCAATAGATGAGGTAAAGGCGGGGCTGGTGAACGTCCAACGCCCCCCCCCGCTCCAAAAAAAATATATCACCAGACGCAACTGGGTGCTGCAGGGATTATTATGAGCAGCTGAAACTGTCATAGGCATTGACCGAGAGTGCTGAGTATACCCACCTTTTTTGCCCCCCTCCTCCTTCATTGAAGCTGTACTATAGCTCCCAGCAATGAAAGGCGATCTATGAATGGAGGACGGGTGGATGAATGAAAGATCTTTTTCCTCCATTCATAGAAGCTGTACTATAGCTCCCAGCAATGAAAGGCGATCTATGAACAGAGGACGGGTGGATGAATGACATGTCTTCCTCTTCCATTCATGATCGATTTTCATTGCAGGAAGCTACAGGTACAGCTTTTATGAATGGAGGAGGAAGACATTTCATTCATCCATCTGTCCTCCATTCATAGATCACTTTTCATTGATGAAAGCTATAGTACTGCTTCTATGGAAGGAGGAGGGGGGCGGAAAGGGGCATAGTCGGCTCTTTTGACAGGTTTCTATGACAGGTCCAGCAGCTGTATTAGCCCCCCATAGCACCAGAAGATGGGTAAGGGGGGGGGGGGACTTCGCGTTTCAACTTAGAGAGCAGCCGCCAGCAATGAACTTCCTGCATTGCATAGGGAAGCACAGAGATGCTTTGATGTCACTGGCTCCAAAATAAAGTGTGAAATGAAAACAGAAATGTTTCATTTCAAAATTTAGTAGCATGTTGATAGGAAGGGGGTGGGGGTTGGAACCAGAGAGCGCAAAATATAAGCAGATCAAACTTCAGGTTTAATAGGCAAGAGTCTCTTTAAAGAATAAATTAACTTACGAAACATGTTAGGTGTTCCTCCCATATTTAGGGTGGAATATGTAACATGTTCCCGGTCTGTCTCCTCCCACCCTGTGCAGCCCTCCAGTAACATGTCTCCTTCATACGATGTCATAGAGGGATCCGTTCCCGGTCTGCCTCCTCCCATCTTGTGCAGCCCTCCAGTAACGTGTCTCCTTCATACGATGTCATAGAGGGATCCCTTCCCGGTCTGTCTCCTCCCACCCTGTTCAGCCCTCCAGTAACGTGTCTCCTTCATACGATGTCATAGAGGGATCCCTTCCCAGTCTGTCTCCTCCCACCCTGTGCAGCCCTCCAGTAACATGTCTCCTTCATACGATGTCATAGAGGGATCCGTTCCCTCTATGAGATGACAATGTAACATGTTCCGATATCCTTTACCCTGTGACAGTGGTGGTGGTGGGGGGTTCTTCTCCTTGCACCCGCTGTCACTTTTTGAAAAGAGCGCAGGCCGTATGGAGCTCCACCTCCACACAGCCACATCATTCATTCACAGTTTGCTGTGACTGAATAAACCACGAGTACCATCTTCCACAATGGCAGACAGACTTATAGTTTTCAATGGCTTACGAGGCGCTGATGAGCATGTTCTCTGGCTTTCATACAGAAAGCCCGTACAAAGGTATGGGCTGGGATTTGGAGGACATGTCTGCAGGAGCCTGACATTGCACCCCTGATCTACCGATCGCAAGCATTGTTTCCCAGGCTCATGCTGGAAAAAAAACAAATGCACATTATTTTTTCTGCAAAAATATGTGCATTTATTATTTTTTTCTGTAAAGGTGAATTTAGGCTCCATGCACACTAGAAGCTAAAATCTGCTAAAATAAATATTTAGCGTTTGATTGCCGGCCTTTACAAGTGTGTAAGCAGTGTTTAGGAGCGTTAGCATTAAGGAGCGGGGCCGCCGGCATCCTTAACAGCTGGTTGTTAATGAGCGGATCAGCAAGACGGCCGCTGCGTCCTTAACAACGGATGACTCATCAGCTGTCAGCTAAATGTAAACAAAAAGAATTGCAAGAAATACAAAACTGAGGGAAAAAAAAACCAGCGTGGGGGTCCTCCCCAATCCGTACCAGGCCCTTCGGGTCTGGTATGGATTTTGATGGGATTACCTCGCCAAAATGTTTTTTTTTTTTAATGTGTTGTTAAGGACGCAGCGGCCGGCTTGCCAGCCTGCTCCTTAACAACCAGCTGTTTGCTGTCAGCTAAATGTAAATAAATAATTGCTGACAATACAAAATTGAGGGGAAAAAAACAGCATGGGGGCCTCCCTAATCTGCTTCCCTTCGGATCTGCTATGGATTTTAAAGGGAACCCCAAAAATTGAGAAAAATAAACACAGTGGGGGCCCCCCTCTAATCCGTAAAAGGCCATTCGGATCTGGTTTAGATTTTGAGGGGAACCACATGCCAAAAACAACATAGGGTCCCCCCCAAATCTGTACCAGGCCCTTCGAGTCTGGTATGGATTTTAAGGGGAACCCCATGCCAAAACTGAGAAATAAAACCGTGTGGGGGTCTACCCCAATCTGTACCAGGCCCTTTGGATCTGCTATGGATTTTGAGAGGAACCCCATGCCAAAATTTAGAAAAAAAACAGTGTGGGGGTCCCTCCAATCCATACCAGGCCCTTCAAGTCTGCTATGGATTTTAAGGGGAACCCCACGCCAAATCTGAGAAATAAAATAGTGTTGCCCCTCCCCCCAATCCATACCAGGCCCTTTGGGTCTGGTATGGATTTTAAGAGGAACCCTATGGCAAAATTGAGAAAAAAACAGTGTGGGATCCCCCCCAATCTGTAACAGGCTCTTTGAGTCTTGTATGGGTTTTAAGGGGAACCCCATGCCAAAAACTGAGAGATAAAAAAAAAAAAACAGCGTGGGGCTCCCCCCAATCCATACCAGGCCCTTCGAGTCTGGTATGGATTTTGAGGGGAACCCCACGCCAAAATTGAGGGAAAACAACACAGTGGGGCCCCCCTCCCAATACATACCAGGCCCTTTGGGTCTGGTATTGATTTTAAGAGGAACCCTATGCCAAAATTGAGAAAAAAAACAGCATGGGGTCCCCCCCCCACAATCCGTACCAGGCCCTTTAAGTTTGGTATGGATTTTAAGGGGAACCCCACACCAAAAACTGAGGGATAAAACACCATGGGGGTCCCCCCAATCCATACCAGGCCCTTCGAGCCTGGTATGGATTTTGAGGAGAAGCCTGTGCCAAAATTGAGGGAAAAAATACAGTGGGGCACCCCTCCCAATCTGTACCAGGCCCTGCAAGTCTGGTATAGATTTTAAGGGGAACCCCATTCTAAAACTGAGAAATAAAACAGCGTGGGGGTCCCCCCCCCCCAATTTGTAACCAGCCCTTTTGGATCTGGTATAGATTTTGGGGGGAACCCCATGCCAAAATTGAGGGAAAAAAAACAGCGCCAAGGTCCCCCAATCCATATCAGGCCCTTCGAGTCTGGTATGGACTTTATTGTGTCAGTTAGAGGTAGAGATCCCCCTAACTTCCTATATCCTTAATGGATAGATGGCTTTTTTTGGTCCTCACAGTACACAGTTGGTAGATGTTATTGATCTGACAGATTTCGGGAATCTGGAACACTTCGGCATACCCAACAGGTTCACTTTAGATAACAAGCTGCCTTGTGGGTAATCTCTCCGTGTCCATGATCTGCTCCCTCTTGTATACACAGAACTCTCCCTGTGAATTACAGACCATTTTCTCTCTACAGGACAGTCGCTCAGCAACTCCCGACTCTTCCTGAATTTCAATGAAACCTCTGATTTATCCTCCAGTGTGCCATTGGAGACGCAGCTCGAGGAACTCAGCATAAAGTAAGTCTGATCTCTGCCTGTGTTTGTGGGGCCCATGCTGCGACATTTTGAAGAGAACGTGTTCTATAAATTTTCTTTTTTATTATGTTCAGGTCTTAAAAAAAGATATAACTTTTAAAAATGTTTACATTTTTTTAGCCTTTTTTGCATATGAATGAGCCTTTTCTTTACAGAGCTGAATAGCTTCAAGCAGAGCTTCCACTTCAATGGAAAGATCCGCTCATTACAAGTTGCCCCCCTTAAAACGCTGCACAAAATTACCCATGGGAGGGGGGAATAGATAATATACACTATATTGTAAAAAGTATTGGGACGCCTGCCTTTACACGCACATGAGCTTTAATGGCATCCCAGTCTAATGCCCCGTACACACGGTCGGATTTTCCGATGGAAAATGTCCGATCGGACCTTGTTGTCGGAAATTCCGACCGTGTGTGGGCTCCATCACACATTTTCCATCGGATTTTCCGACACACAAAGTTTGAGAGCAGGATATAAAATTTTCTGACAACAAAATCCGTTGTCGGAAATTCCGATCGTGTGTACACAAATCCGACGGACAAAGTGCCACGCATGCTCAGAATAAATTAAGAGATGAAAGCTATTGGCTACTGCCCCGTTTATAGTCCCGACGTACGTGTTTTACGTCACCACGTTCAGAACGATCGGTTTTTCCGACAACTTTGTGTGACCGTGTGTATGCAAGACAAGTTTGAGCCAACATCCATCGGAAAAAATCCTAGGATTTTGTTGTCGGAATGTCCGAACAAAGTCTGACCGTGTGTACGGGGCATTAGTCTGTAGGGTTTAGTATTGAGTTGGCCCACCCTTTGCAGCTATAACAGCTTCAACTCTTCTGGGAAGGCCGTCCACAAGGTTTAGGAGTGTGTCTATGGGAATGTTTGACCATTCTTCCAGAAGCACATTTGAGAGGTTCAGGTACTGATGTTGGACGAGAAGGCCTGGCCCGCAGTCTCCACTCTAATTCACCCCAAAAGTGTTCTATCAGGATGAGGTGCAGGCCAGTTAAGTTCCTCCACCCCAAACTCGCTCATCCATGTCTTTATGGACCTTCTTGCAAAATGTGGCTACTCAACATGTTCAGAGATCTGCGAGATCTGAGATCTGCGAAGCGAGATGACATCACCTTCGCCTAGCCGCTGCAGGACGAAGTAGAGGAAAAATAATATTTTAGCTAACTATTCCCCTACAGGTACTTTTAGGCCTCATGCACTCTGGGAGGCAAAAATGCCACTTTTAAGGGCGTTTGACTTTTTTTCTGCCTCTAAACGCCCCTTAAAGTGATTGTAAAGTCTCGTTTTTTTTTAGTTAAGAATAGCAAGCATGTCATACTTATCTGCCCTGTGTAATGGTTTTGCACAGAGAAGCCCAAATCCTCCTTTTCTCTGGTCCCTCTTCGATGCTCCTGGCCCCTCCTACCTGTTGAGTGCCCCCACAGCAAGCAGCTTTCTATGGGGGCACCCGAGTCGAACCGCAGCTCCCTGTGTCCATTCAGACAGGGAGCCTCGGCCCTGCCCCCTTTCTCTCCTGACTTACTTTGACCGCAGCGGGAGCCAATGGTGCAGCGCTGCTGTCTCAGCCAATGATGAGGGGAGTTCCGGATGGGAAAGACACTCCTGCAACATCACTGGATCTAGATGGGCTCAGGTAAGTATTAGGGGGTCTGAGGAAGGCTGTTGCACACAGAAGGCTTTTTATATTAATGCTTAGAATGCATTAAAATCAGTGGCGGCTGGAGCTCAATATTTTGGGGGGGGGGGGGGTTGGGGGCGGGGGTCAGCAAACAATAAACCCCCCCCAGGTGGGTCGGACGGGAAGGTGGTGATCCATGGGCGTACCTTCCGATGACGAGGTGGTGCTGGATCCGAGGTAGGGTTCCTGGAAGCGCCCGCTGCTCCTCGCTACAACCGGGGCCATTGCTTCTCAGCCGAACAGGAAGTGGGTCCTGAGACCCGATTGGGCAAGAGTCCTAAGACTCCCGGGCCAATCGGTTCCCAGGACCCGCTTTCTGATTGGCCAGGAGGAGAAGCAGAAAGGCATTGGCGAAAATTCATTTGCTAATGTCACACAACTGGGTGGGCTCAGGGTGAAGTGCTCTGCGCCCCGAGCCCACCCTTTTTTGAAGCCAATTAGAGCCTGCATAGAGATTGGGGGCCCTATAATGGAGCGGCCGCCACTGATTAAGATCAAAAAACCTTCTGCCTTTACAACCATTTTAATGTTACGCTATGGGGTTGATTTACTAAAGGCAAATAGACTGCATTTTGCAAGTGCAGTTGCTCCAGAGCTTAGTAAACGAGGTAAAGCTTCACTTTACAAAGAACATCAAATCACATGCAAGGAAAAAAAATAAACATCACTTTTTTGCTTGCACATGGTTGGACAATGAAAACCAGCAGAGCTTCCCCTCATTTACTAAGCTCCGGAGCAACTGCACTTTGCAGAGTGCGCAGTCCATTTGCCTTTAGTAAGTGAAAAATCTGGTGCAGCTCTTCATAGAAACCAATCCGCTTCCAGGTTATTGGTCATAGCTTAACTAAACACGCTGAAGTTGGAAGCTGATTGGTTACCATGCACCAGATTTTGCACTCTCCAGTTATATTAAATCACCCAATATGTGTCCATGCATACATAGGCATTTACAGGTGTTTAAAGGCAGAAAAAACATGGCCAGTGCATTTAGGAGAGGAGCATTCTGCCACTAAAAATGGCTTATGCACCATGCATTAACACTATGTGCGTTTAGCTCTTGAGCGTTAATTAATTTCAATGGCCAGAGTAAATTCTGGCCAATGAAATGAATTACCAGTCAAGCGTATGACGCACCTAAACGGGTCTAAATGTGTTTTCAAAAATGTAGCTTTAGCTCTCATGCCAGAAGCAAGGCGTTTAGAAGAGCTTGGGAAACGCTCAGTGTGCATGGGGCCTTATGCAGCATTTTATGGAGGAGGAGGGGGCACCTTGAATTAGGGGACCTTGTCACTGAGATGGAAACACGAAGCGAAGATTACACATACAGCTAAGTCGCAGCAGTGACCCCCCCCCCCCCTCCCCCGTGCTGTGTTCAGACAATTCCATACCAAGTTGCAGTCATATAGAGAATCTGCAAGCTAAATACCTTCTGCTGTGAACTCTAGTCAGAAAACCTATTATATAAAGTTGCAATGCGGGTCTTTTTTTAATGTAAAGCCGTCTTATGCTTTGCCCAATGAGTAAAAGACAGGTTCACGTTAATTCCTGGACCCCCAGGAGCTCACTCT
Organism: Lithobates clamitans; assembly: GCA_037952925.1. Lineage (NCBI taxonomy): Eukaryota > Metazoa > Chordata > Amphibia > Anura > Ranidae > Lithobates > Lithobates clamitans. The sequence goes on along the minus strand of JBBGZY010002535.1, from coordinate 120,560 downwards.
TCCTTCTCTCCCCTATCACTCCATTCTTATAGCAGGATGATGGCCTCATCAGTGTGCTTTTTACCTCTTTCATCGTCCAGTCAGCAGGCCAGGGGCTGGTCAGTGACCAACTAATACTGCATATTCTGCAAGAGAAAAGCTGGGTCAAGCGCCTTAAAGCAGAACTCTAGTTTGTCACTCACTACCTACCTCTCCCCATCTCCTGAATCACCCTTTTGTCTTTTTAATGAGATTACTGCAGACTGCTGGAGCATAGAGGGGAGAATTAGAAATCGCTGGAGCATAGAGAGGGTAAGTAGAGACTGCTGGAGCATAGAGAGGGTAAGTAGAGACTGCTGGAACATAGAGAGGGTAAGTAGAGACTGCTGGAGCATAGAGAGGGTGATGTAGAGACTGCTGGAGCATAGAGAGGGTAAGTAGAGACTGCTGGAGCACAGAGAGGGTATGTAGAGACTGCTGGAGCATAGAGAGGGTATGTAGAGACTGCTGGAGCATAGAGAGGGTAAGTATAGACTGCTGGAGCATAGAGAGGGTAAGTAGAGTGTGATGGAGACTGCTGGAGCAAAGAGGAGAAATGGAGATTGCTGGAGCATAGAGATGGTACGTAGAGATGGGTGGAGCATAGAGAGGGTAAGTAGAGACTGCTGGAGCATAGAGAGGGTAAGTAGAGTGTGATGGAGATTGCTGGAGCATAGAGTGGGTAAGTAGAGACTGCTGGAGCATAGAGAGGGTATGTAGAGATTGCTGGGGCATAGAGTGGGTAAGTAGAGACTGCTGGAGCATAGAGAGGGTATGTAGAGATTGCTGGAGCATAGAGAGGGCAAGTAGAGACTACTGGAGCATAGAGAGGGTATGTAGAGACTGCTGGAGCATAGAGAGGGTATGTAGAGACTGCTGGAGCATAGAGAGGGTAAGTATAGACTGCTGGAGCATAGAGAGGGTAAGTAGAGTGTGATGGAGACTGCTGGAGCAAAGAGGAGAAATGGAGATTGCTGGAGCATAGAGATGGTACATAGAGATGGGTGGAGCATAGAGAGGGTAAGTAGAGACTGCTGGAGCATAGAGAGGGTAAGTAGAGTGTGATGGAGATTGCTGGAGCATAGAGTGGGTAAGTAGAGACTGCTGGAGCATAGAGTGGGTAAGTAGAGACTGCTGGAGCATAGAGAGGGTATGTAGAGATTGCTGGGGCATAGAGTGGGTAAGTAGAGACTGCTGGAGCATAGAGAGGGTATGTAGAGATTGCTGGAGCATAGAGAGGGCAAGTAGAGACTACTGGAGCATAGAGAGGGTATAAGTAGAGATTGATGGATAGTGCTGGGGCATAGAGAGGGTATAAGTAGAGATTGATGGATGGTGCTGGGGCATAGAGAGGGTAAGTAGAGTTTGATGGATGGTGCTGGGGCATAGAGAGGGTATAAGTAGAGATTGATGGATAGTGCTGGGGCATAGAGAGGGTAAGTAGAGATTGATGGATAGTGCTGGGGCATAGAGAGGGTATAAGTAGAGATTGATGGATGGTGCTGGGCCATAGAGAGGGTAAGTAGAGATTGATGGATGGTGCTGGGGCATAGAGAGGGTAAGTAGAGATTGATGGATAGTGCTGGGCCATAGAGAGGGTAAGTAGAGATTGATGGATAGTGCTGGGGCATAGAGAGGGTATAAGTAGAGATTGATGGATGGTGCTGGGGCATAGAGAGGGTAAGTAGAGATTGATGGATGGTGCTGGGGCATAGAGAGGGTAAGTAGAGATTGATGGATGGTGCTGGGGCATAGATAGGGTAAGTAGAGATTGATGGATAGTGCTGGGCCATAGAGAGGGTAAGTAGAGATCGATGCATAGTGCTTGGGTATAGAGAGGGTAAGTAGAGATTGATGGATGGTGCTGGGCCATAGAGAGGGTAAGTAGAGATTGATGGATAGTCCTGGGGCATAGAGAGGGTAAGTAGAGATTGATGGATGGTGCTGGGCCATAGAGAGGGTAAGTAGAGATTGATGGATAGTCCTGGGGCATAGAGAGGGTAAGTAGAGATTGATGGATAGTCCTGGGGCATAGAAAGGGTAAGTAGAGATTGATGGATGGTGCTGGGCCATAGAGAGGGTAAGTAGAGATTGATGGATAGTCCTGGGGCATAGAAAGGGTAAGTAGAGATTGATGGATGGTGCTGGGGCATAGAGAGGGTAAGTAGAGATTGATGGATGGTGCTGGGGTATAGAGAGGGTAAGTAGAGATTGGCAATATTTATTTTTCGAATAGGGAGGGGGGAGAATCTTAAAATGAAAAAGAAAATGATTGGGGTTCCTATGCAATGCTCACTTCAGTGTGCTGTAGATACCGCCATGACGCCTTTACCTATTGCGCTCATCTTGAATATCACCTCCATATTTCAGGCTAGAAATAAAAGTAGATGAAAATGAAGCTCTGAAATCTGCTCTAAAAAGCGCCTTGAAAACGAAGGAGGACGACCTGAAACTCTACAATGAGATGATGGTCCAGGTGAAGCAGATCTTCCTACAAGCTCTGCGCCAGCACAAGCAGGAACGCGGCGCCCTCTAGTGTTTCCACACAGCTGCACCCATGGCACACAGTGCAGCACATAGTGAAGAGTGGCTGGTTGGATGATAAACCACATGCAAAGAACGTTCCACCAGTGGGCTCTCAGAAGGTTGTCAGCACTTTGGGGTGTACTGTGTTTTCTGGATATCCCCCCTCTAACAAATATGGGCCTAGCAGACACCATCCAGCAGCATCTTGCTGCACCCCCTTGATGTGATTGGATGAAGAGCCCACAAAGGAGAGATCAAGCTTTGCCAGCCAACACATGTCCAGGATTGCCCTCACATACCTGCAGCTGTTTTTATCACTTCCTTTAAGTGCCGAGCCGTTCCGAACTGGAAAAACATCAACACTTCCAGGTAGTTTATTACAGCCTGTGTGGATACAGAAGAAGTTGCTGGGCTCGGCCTCACCTGCTAGTATCTGCCAGTTATGCACAGTGCAGCTCATAGCAGCCCCAGGAGAGACATTGCTGCAATAAGGGAATGCGAAGACTCGGTTCTTCATGTCTAGATGTCCTGATGATACCAGTAGAGTCAGAGAAAGGAAGAAATATATTATTATCTGAATTCATTCTGATGTGACGATATGATGAAACTCAGGTCATTTTATTTAAAACGTGAATATATCTAAATAAATAAAAAAAGCAGATATGTCCTCTTATTTTCTAGTGTAAAAAGCTGCAAAATAAAATGTAAGTGGAAAACGCCGGCCCCCTTATTGCCGCCCACAACGACCATTTCTACGATGCAGGTCTGTACATCCTGTGAAAGTAAAAAGTAGAAAATAATTCAGATTATTCAGTAAAACAATGTACAGCGAAAAGCGTAGTAGTCCACAGCAGCCAATCAGTGTTCAGTTTACTGTGGTCAGACCAGTGAAAGATGCATTCTGATTGGTTGCCACAAGTTGCCCTTTAACTAGCTCCCCTCTAGAGCAATTTTTTCTTTTTTTTTTGCACACATGTTAAAGTGATTGTAAAACTTAGATTTTTTTTTTAAATAAAATAATAAACATATTATACTTGTACAATGGTTTTGCAATGAGCAGCCCCGATCCTTCCCTTCTGGGGTCCCCGCCTCCGCTGGAGCTCCTGGCTCCTTCTCTTTGGCAATTGACCCCGCTTTCTATGGGGCACTCGTGTGGGCTCACTCCTGAGCCACCTTGTCTGTGTCTATTGACACAGGCAGCACAGCTGCACAATGTCTCCCTTGCAGATAATCAAGCACAGCAGCCTGAGAATGACATAGTTACATAGTTACATATATAGTTACATAGTAGGTGAGGTTGAATAAAGACACAAGTCCATCAAGTACAACCTATGTGTGTGATTATATGTCAGTATTACATTGTATATCCCTGTATGTTGCGGTTGTTCAGGTGCTTATCTAATAGTTTCTTGAAACTATTGATGCTCCCCGCTGAGACCACCGCCTGTGGAAGGGAATTCCACATCCTTGCCGCTCTCACAGTAAACAACTCTGAAACCGGAAACACTCAGAGCTGAGCGCTTCTGGAGATCGAGAAATGGGGGGGGGGGGGGTGTGCCACACCCCCTGTATTGTAAAAATGATCGGGGTGGCTATACAGCAGACCATTTTTCCTATTACTGACTTACCATGCCCTGATCTGCACTGCGTCCCAGTGTGTGGATGGCCATCTTGGTAGAGGCAGGGGTTTTCTTCCTCATGTCAGAGCTTCCCCCCGCTACCTCTGATGACTGTTGGTCTGATAATTGGTGGGGTAACGATGAAGAAACAGCAGGAGGAAGCACAGATCCATGGAATGAATGACGCTGAAGCAGGGAGATCCTTGGACTACAGGTCCCCAGGTACATCTTCCTCTACAGCAGTGAGCAGCCCATTAGTGACATCACCAAATTTCACGCCAAATCTGGTAAGACTAGACGTCACAGACAGCAGTGCCTTAGATTTCACCCTGCGGATATACAGCTTTGAGACTACAAAAACAGAAGTGCCTAGGCACAGGAAGGCACAGGAAGTGCACAGTTCTTTTTTGGATGGGTTCAAGACATAAGCAAAAACCTTCAAGATTCTGCTTTGTCACTATAAATAAGACTGCTAAAATCCAGGCATTTTATGGATGGAAATAGTTCTTGGAGTAGTACTCCCTTCAAGTGATTAAACATGTTATAAAGATATGTGAATGGTCCCTCGCACTACCAGGTAATTGTGATCAATCCAGAATATATATATATATATATATATATATAATGTGACTAAAAAAATGATGGAAATGCTGCAAAAACAATGTGTTCACAGTACACGCAAATGACAATAAATAAATAAAAGTGATCTTGCGCAAATCCTCTAGTGTTACTCTGTGTATAACATCACAATCCAAAACAATGTGTCCAGTCCAATCAATATCATGAATGGTTCATAAACCAATAAAACAGAAAAGTCCAAATATTAAAATAAGATGGATAAATGAATAATAAAGTCCTTCTTGGTTGAACTTCCACCAATCACAGTGCTTTCACCAAACAGCTCAGTGCTCTCAGAACTCTCACCTCAATAATGTGAATAGAAAGCCTTCTGGACAAATATGTAAGCTGATGGTCCTCCCTTAGTGTATTTCTTTCCTTATCTCCTCTATATCTCCTCTATATGGAATCCAGGCTCTTAAAGTATCGCTAATGGCTCCGAACCACATGCAGGAATCCCTGATGAAGTCACGTGACGTGACTTCATCAGGACGTAGGGCGTGGCCGGAGTGAATAGCGGATCGGAAGTGATGTGAGAGGTGATCAAATGCCGTTGTTTTTACATCTATGGGCTTTTTAATTCATATTATTGTAAGCACACATTTGTCTTTTAATAGTTTGTTCCATTTTAAACGATAATACACTATGGGAGGCATTCTATCTGTTTCATGCCTGCATGTGGTTCAGAGCCATTAGTGATACTCTTTAGGAAAGAAATACACTAAGGAAGGACCATCAGCTTATACAGTATGTCAAAAAAAGTGAGTACACCCCTCACATTTTTGTAAAAATTTTCTTCTATCTTTTCATGTGACAACACTGAAGAAATGACACTTTGCTACAATGTAAAGTAGTGAGTGTACAGCTTGTATAACAGTGTAAATTTGCTGTCCCCTCAAAATAACTCAACACACGGCCATTAATGTCTAAACCGCTGGCAACAAAAGTCAGTACACCCCTAAGTGAAAAATGTCCAAATTGGGCCCAAATTGTCAATATTTTCTGTGGCCACAATTATTTTCCAGCACTGCCTTAACCCTCTTGGGCATGGAGGTCACCAGAGCTTCACAGGTTGCCACTGGAGTCCTCTTCCCCTCCTCCATGACGACATCACAGAGCTGGTGGATGTTAGAGACCTTGCGCTCCTCCACCTTCTGTTTGAGGATGTCCCACAGATGATCAATAGGGTTTAGGTCTGGAGACATGCTTGGCCAGTCCAACACATTTACTATTACATGGTTCCAGTAATCCATGTCCTTAGTCTGCTTGTCTTCAGCAAACTGTTTGCGGGCTTTCTTGTGCATCATCTTTAGAAGAGGCTTCCTTCTGGGATGACAGCCATGCAGACCAATTTGATGCAGTGTGCGGCGTATGGTCTGAGCACTGACAGGCTGACCCCCCCAACCCTTCAACCTCTGCAGCAATGCTGGCAGCACTCATACCTCTATTTCCCAAAGACAACCTCTGGATATGACGCTGAGCACGTGACCTCAACTTCTTTGGTGGACCATGGCGTGGCCTGTTCTGAGAGGAACCTGTCCTGTTATATCGCTGTATGGTCTTGGCCACCGTGCCGCAGCTCAGTTTCAGGGTCTTGGCAATCTTCTTATAGCCTAGACCATCTTTATGTAGAACAACAATTCTTTTTTTTAGATCCTCAGAGAATTCTTTGCCATGAGGTGCCATGTTGAACTTCCAGTGACCAGTATGAGAAAGTGAGAGCGATAACACCAAATTTAACACACCTGCTCCCCATTCACACCTGAGACCTTGTAACACTAACGAGTCACATAACACCGGGGAGGGAAAATGGCTAATTGTGCCCAATTTGGAAATTTTCACTTAGGGGTGTACTGACTTTTGTTGCCAGCGGTTTAGACATTAATGGCTGTGTGTTGAGTTATTTTGAGGGGACAGCAAATTTACACTGTTATACAAGCTGTACACTCACTACTTTACATTGTAGACAAGTGTCATTTCTTCAGTGTTGTCACATGAAAAGATAGAATTCAATTTTTACAAAAATGTGAGGGGTGTACTTACTTTTGTGAGATACTGTATATTTGTCCAGAAGGCTTTCTTTTCACATTATTAAGGTGAGAGTTCTGAGAGCACTGAGCTGTTTTAGTGAAAGCACTGTGATTGGTGGAAGTTCAGCCTAGAAGGACTTTATTATTTATTACTCATGTATCCATCTTATTTTAATATTTGGACTTTTCTGTTTTATTGGTTTATGAACTATTCCTGATATTGATTTGGACTGGATACGTTATTTTGGATTATGATGTTATACACAGAGTAACACTAGAGGAATTGCTCAAGATCACTTTTATCTATTTGATCAAACACGTTGTATTTAACCTGCTTTGTGCAGTCAATTCGCACAGAGCAGCCCAAGTCCTCCTCTTCTGGGTTCTCCCGCCGGCACTCTTGCCCCCCCTCACACGAGTGCCCCCATAGCAGGCCACTTGCTATAGGGGCACTCGTGCATGCTCACTTCAATGTGTAGAGAGAGAGCCAAGAGAGCTGCTGCACTCGTGCACATTGCTGGATCAAGATCAGACTCGGGTAAGTATTTAGGTAGGGCGGAGGGGGGGGGGGGCAAGCTGCATGCAGAAAGTTTTTTTTTTTACCTTTAAAACTGAACCCCAGGAGAAGTAGACTGCTCCCATATAGTGGGGCTGCATCTGTACTGCAAGGGTTAACTGTTCATTTAGGTGTTTGGGGTTTGGGGAAGCACTTTAACCTACCCGATCCTCGGCTCCGGCAGGTTCCTCTATGCTGCTAGACCCAGCCTTGCAGCCTCTTCTCCCCTGCACTCCAGCGCTCTAAAGCTGCTCTGACGTCATAATGACTGATGCAAGGTTCATAGCCACAGCCCATTGCCTAAGCATTGGGGGGGGGTTGTGTAAGTAGCTCAGGTAAAAAAAAATCTTTTTCCCATCCCTTAGACATAAAGGAGTTTTAGGTTTGTTGGGCTTTAACACATAAGACCATGTGGGCCTTGCTATTAGTTCATTAATGCGGGGGCCAGCCTCATTGACCAATAGGAAGACTTGGAAAGTGGGAGGGGGCGGTACAAAGCTCTGAAAGATCTTAGGTCATCTACTTAGAGCTGTAGGATCTACTGATGGTTTGAACTGTAATCAATGGTAAGCTCCTCTGAGTCCATTTTTCAGGATATGCTCAGTTTGAATTGCCCAGGTTTGTGGCAGGGTCCCTTTAAACGCTCTGCCATTCTCAAGGAGAGCAGCAGACGGTGGTGACTACGGATTTAGCCGTGTAACCGATCCCTTCCACGCTCTATATTAAGGCTCCTCTGAGCCAGGAGGGGTGTACGGTTACTGGGGCCGGGCCCCGGACCTCCACTCTCTGTACCCGCACCTGCTGTCTGCGGAATTAAAAGGCCGATCCTTAAACCCCGAGCAAAGCAAAGTCACCTTCTACTTACAAAGCTGACATTTATCTCAACACAGGAACACCAGTGCTGAGAAGACTAATATATATATATACAAATCTATAGATATTTTCATTTAAAGCTGAAATTTAATCTGCTTATATGTCCCCCATCAACATGTTAAATACATTTTAAATAAAAACGCTCCATTTTAATTGCACACCCTAATTTAGACCCAGTGACATTATCACTGGGTCACTATCAGTGGCGGCTGGTTCTCGATAATTCAGGTGGGGGGTGTTGGTTTGCAAGCCAACGCCATCCCCCACCCCCTCTCGGCTGGAGACGGACATGAACACGGGGAACATCCCGCAGAGCCCCCCCCCCCGGAGACAGACAGCCTCCTTACCTTAGGAGGCATATGCCCTGCCCAGACTCCGATCTCCCCTCCTCCTCCCTCCCCTGCCTCCCCTGTCCATGCCGGGGAGTGGCTGAGCCAGATCAGTCACAGTGTTGTGGCTGGTGGGTCCTGTTGGTCTTCCCCTGCTCCTCCCTCGGCCACGCGTCTCCTCCCGCTTCCTCCTCCCCCTTGGCCAATAAGATCGCTTCTCCTTTTGGCCAATCAGGAAACAGGTCTCACGACCCGCTTCCTGATTGGCTGGGAGGAGAATCATTTTGAGAATAGCGAAAATTCATTCGCTATTCTCACACAACTGGGTGGGCTCGGAACTCAGTGCTCTGCATCCCGAGCCCACCCTATTTTGAAGCCTATTAGAGCCCCTGGCTCTAATCACATGCTTTAAAAAAAAAAAAACAACACCCCCCTATCCCCATTGCAATCTATGGTCCGGTGCCCTGTATGTAGATCAGGGGGCCGGACGCATGGATAGGGGATGCGGCGCCCGTGCGCTCCTAATGGACGGACCGCCACTGGGGTCGCTATGCTTCTCTATGTAACGCAGGCAGACCATGGCTGGTGGGAGGGGCCTGTATATGGCTTCCTGAAAACATCACAGCACCCGGCCTCAGTACTCCTCACAAGAGCCCTCCGCCCTGATGCGAGCAGTGGGAGGAGTTATGCAAATATCAATATGCCCTGTTGGGTGGGTGTCGGTCTGGAGAAGTGGGTGTTTCTAGGCAGGCTGTATTTGCATACATTCCACTCTAGGTAATGGCCACGTGTTTTTAAAATCCATATCATATATAATAAAAAATAGATTTCTAATATAATAAGAAGGTATTTCTATCACAAGAACCATATATCATATATACTATAGTAATAAAAGCTTTATAATAGTAGAAACAATATAATTACTATGAGCACCACGTGTAGTAATATACAGTAATATCATTCAATGATCAAATAAGTTGTAAGCCAAACCGCCAAGTACATTAGTCTAATCCTGGAGTTTCAATATGTAATATTTTTTATTTTATTTTTTATTACAGGTACTTATATAGCGTCGTCAATTTACTCAGCACTTTACATATACATTGTACATTCACATCAGTCCCCGCCCTCAAGGAGCTTACAATCTAAGGTCCCTAACTCACATTCATACACATACGAGGGTCAAGTTAGACAGAAGCCAACTAACCAACCAGCATATCTTTGGAGTGTGGGAGGAAACCGGAGTACATGAAGAAAACCCACGCAGGCACAGGGAGAACATGCAAACTCCATGCAGGTAGTGCCATGGTTGGTATTCGAACCAACGACCCTATTATTATCAGAGTACCCAATTGATTTGAATTAACCGTAGCTTCTCCTTCAGGCAAGTGTCGACCTCTAAGAGAATGCAGGATGTACAGAGCCAGCATAGGGATGATAGCCCTTTGGGGCCAGCACCTTGTAAAAGCTATTCAGACATGGCAGCTACCATATTTGTATCTTCACCGGTCCACCTGAAAGAGAGACTGCCCTTTTGCCCAGTTGGGGGTATAGAGTGACAGCATCTGCAGATCAGTCACCATGCTCCCTCACCACCTCTCTGCTGTAGTATCCCTGTGTCGAAGCTTAACGCGCATAATAATCTGCCAGCATGGTGATTGGCCACTTTGGCCCAAGCTCTCTCAGATATGGAAGATCACCTGCTCCTTCATGCCTGGAAATTGCCGTATCAAGGGCTCCTGCAGTACTGGGAGTTGGATTGGGCCCGCTCCGTTATTGGGTGCTTTGGCGGTATGGGAAGGTGCAGTGGAACACTCTGTTATTGAAGGCTCTGGCGGTTTAGAGAGGTGGAGTGGGCCTGCTCTGTTATTAATAGTTCAAGCAGTGATAGAAAGTGGAGTGAGCCGGCTCCATTATTGAGGGCTTTGGCAGGGAGGTGCGATGGTCCCACTGTAATATTGAGGACTCCAACAATGCAGGCAGATGGTGTGGGCTCCCTCGGTTATTAATAGCTCTGTTAATGCTAGAGGTGGAATGGGCCCACTTCATTATTGAGGGCTTCAGTGGTGTGGGAAGGTTGAATGTGCCCACTCTGTTGTTGAGGGCTCTGGCAGTTCATGGAGGCAGAGTGGGTGCACTCTGTTGTTGACGTCTCTGGCAAAGCATGGAGACAGAGTGGGCCCACTCTGTTGTTGAGGGCTCTGGCAGTGCATGGGGGCAGAGTGGGTCCACTGTGTTGAGGGCTCTGGCAGGGCATGAAGGCAGAGTGGGCCCACTCTGTTGTTTGAGGGCTCTGGTAGTGCATGGAGGCAGAGTGGTCCAGTGTTTTGAGGGCTATGGCGGTGCATGGAGGCTGGGTGGGTCCACTCTGTTGTTGAGGGCTCTGGCAGTGCATGGAGGCAGAGTGGGTTCCACTGTGTTGAGGGCTATGGAAGGGCATGGAGGCAGAGTGGGCCCACTCTGTTGTTAAGGGGTCTGGCGGTGCATATAGGCAGGGTGGGTTCACTCTGTTTTTGAGGGCTATGAATGGTGCATGGAGGCAGATTGGGCCCACTCTGCTGTTGAGGGCTCTGGCAGTGCATGGAGGCAGAGTGGGTTCACTCTGTTTTTGAGGGCTATGAATGGTGCATGGAGGCAGATTGGGCCCACTCTGCTGTTGAGGGCTCTGGCAATGCATGGAGGCAGTTTGAGTCCACTCTGTTATTTAGGACTCCATTACTGCAAGAGGGTGGAGTGGGCCCATTAAATTATTAATTGTGCTGGTAATGCAGTAAAGTGGAATGGGTCCGTTCCATTATTGATTGCCTCAGTGGTGCGTGGAGGCTAATGGCACCCACTCTGTTATTGAGGGTTCTGCGTGGGAAGAGAGGCAGAGTGGGCCCACTCTGTTGTTGAGGGCTCTGGTAATTCGGGAAGCTGAAGTAGGCCCGCTTAGTTATTAATAGCTCTGGCAGTGCCAGAAGATGGATTGGGCTTGCTCGTTAATTGAGGGCTATGGTAGTGCGGGGAGGTGGAATGGGCCTGCGCTGCTAGAGCTCTGTCGATTCAGGGAGGCAGCGTGGGCCCGCTCTGTTATTGAGGGCTCTGATATTGCAGGAGGATGAGTGTGAAAAGTATACATTTATGGGGGCGGGGGTAGCTAAAGACACAATGTCTCCACTTAAATTCATATTTGAACAAAATGTCACCCATTTCAGTAAAACCCGCCACTTTGTATGACTGTTCCTTGAAAATACGCAGGCATGCATTTCGTTTTATGATAATATAATAGTATATGCCGTATAACACCAGATTATTGACTACAGAAAACAGGAAGCTGTAAATCGTTTTCTGTAACATAAACTGACAATGACTCCCTTGTATTCCCACATCTGGAAAGTCTGCCAATGAAAAGGTAAATTAGGAATGAAGATGAACCTGCCCCGGGCCGATTCACCTTCTCTGCTTTTATGGAAATGATGTGAAGAGTCAGAGATGTGATAGAACCAGGTAGACAAATAAAAGCTGTACGAGAGGGTGCTGAGAAGTATTGAGCCTTACCCAAAATAAAACTGAGCTAGGAACCTGTAACTGCCACACTATTCTACGTATTCCCCCAGGAAGTCAATGCACTCGCGACATCTGTCCTGCAGCTTCTTGAGTCCCTGCAAATAAAATTCTTCCGACTGCTGGTGTAACCACTCATTTGCAGCATTAGTTTCCTCCAGAACACTCCCAAATCGTTGTCCCTTTAGGTGTTTTTTGAGATTGGGGAACAGATGATAGTCAGAAGGAGCCAGGTTGGTCTGAATTGGGTGGATGTGGCAGCACTTGAAAGCCCAAGGAGGTCAGTTTTGCCATTGTTTTACCTGCAGTGTGTGACGAGACGTTGTCAGTCAACAGGATGACATCTTTTGGAGAGCTTACCTCAACATTTTTCCTTGATATTTTGCCTCAACTTCGTCAATGAAGCACAGTAATATGTTGCATTGATGGTTGAACCCTTTCGGAGGTAGTCCACCAGCCGAAATCCCTTCTTATCCTAAAAAACTGAGGCTATTTGCTTCTGCACTGACCTTTGCACACAGAACTTCTTTGGCCTGGGGGAACCACTGTGCCTCCAATCCTGAGCCTGTTCCTTTTGTCGCAGGATCATAACAGTAGATCCATGTCTCATCACCAGTTTGTCCAGGAAATCCTGGATAATTTCTTGCAAAATGTTCCAAAACAGCCACCGATGTCTCCGCACGTTTCCTCTTTTGTTCGGTTGTCAAAGGTTTTGGCATCCACTTTGCTGCAAGCGTTCCCATTTCCAAGTCATTGTGGGTAATGGCACCAACTCTCTCACGTGATATTCCCAGATATGTAGCAATACTTTAAGGTTGATATTCGGCGGTCCTCCATGATCATGTCATGGATGGCCTTCACATTTGCAGGCACAGAGACAGACTTACACTGGGTTTCTCACTTTCAACACCAAAATGGCCAGTTTTAAAATTGACAACCCAACGATTAACTGTTGCATATGAAGGGCCATTGTCACCCAAATTTTGTTGACATTTCATCATAGATCTGCTTCGCACCTTTCTCTTGGAGAGACAGGAACTTGATTATGGTGGTCCTATGCTCTTCCATATTGAATTTATCTGGAGGTGCTGCCATGTTCACTTTGGACCTGAAAAAGAAAGATATGGTAAAATCATAGGTAGTTGATATTTGCACCATTGAATATAGACAAATTGGCAAGTACACCCTGCAATATACAGCTTCCTAACTCAATTTTTCTGGGAAAGGCTCAATACTTATCAGCACCCCCTCGTTTAAAATGGAAATTCCTGCTTAAAACCTTCAAAATTCTGTGATCATCACACATTTGTAGTGCTCACCCCCTTAACAGCCTGCTGATTTGGTCTTGAGGTTTTTTTTCCCCCAATAGGTGCTCTAACAGCTAGACACACAGTCTCAGGCACTCCTCCGACTCAATGATTAGTCTAGGGCAGAGGTCTCCAAACTGCGGCCCTTTGCTTGCTTTTATCCGGCCCTTGGGGCACTACTTAATCTACTGATACCAACAATGTGGCATAATGAAGGGGCACAATTCCTCCCAACGACACCAATGATGGGACACAATTCTTTCCAATGACACCAACAAAGAGGCCCAATGAGGACAATGATGGGGCACAATTCCCCCCAATGACACCAGTGATGGTACACAATTCCTCCCAATGTCACTTATGGTGCTCAATGATTCCAAAGATGGAACACAATTCCTCCCAATGACACCAATGATGGGGCACAATTTCTCCCAATGACACCAACCATGGGGCCCAATGACACCAATGATGGAACACAATTCCTCCCACTCACACCAATGATGGGGCACAATTCTTCCCACTGAAACCAACGATAGGGCATTGTTTTTTCCCAGTAACGTTGGGATCTTTTCTACTTCCAAAGGCCACTATCTGCCCCCCTGAAGTCTAAAGGACAGTAAACTGGCCTTTTGTTTAGAAAGTTTGGAGACCCCTGGTCTAAGGGTATTTTTTTTATTGCTTTATTGAAAGAAGCTCTAACCTGGATGGGTACAGGGTAACCGTGGGATACTCCGGCAACATTCAGTGGTGACTTGAGGACACTTATCCTCCCCTTAGAGATACTGAGCACAGTCCTTGCAGTAGCAAATGATGGGCTGAGCTACACAGGGGCACCATGAACAATGTCCTCTTTAAAAAGTACAGGTTGACTCTGATGCAAGAAGGATAGCAGCAGCACACAATCACTAGGATCTCACACATCGGTCTGTACCCACTAATGTTCTAGGATAATTGGATGCCTCCTTCCAATATTTTCCTGACACCTCTCCTGTGAATTCTCCAGACCAGATCCCAAATGAAGTCCCTCAATCAGTTCCAGCAAAGCTCCAGTAACGTAGACCTCCCACCTAGCATAGCTGGGATCTCGATGAGCCGAAAAAAAAAACGATGGACCACCCAATAGGGCAACAGCCCTCCAGGTTGGGACCTCCTCCTCCTGGACAAGACAGGGTGTTTCAGGCCCCAAACTATTTATGCTCCCTCCCAGCCACCATCTGGACACCCTCCCCCAGGGATTGGCTGGGACTGCATAAATATTCAGCTGCTGATTTGACACTCCCAACCTACTACCTTCCAGAACCCTCCAGAAGACAGGGGGGAAGCAATCACTACTGCAACCAGTGAGACACAGAACAGACCCAAATCATCATAAGCAGCTCAACTGATTAAAAATAAAGCTTATAACAAAACTTATCTAACCTAGCACAGATCTAGGAGGGTGCTACTCGTTACAGCAGTAAACACAATCAACCTACTGTATACGGCCAAAGATTCAAAAAAGAGAGGAGGGAGACAGATTGACAATGTGCAAAAGACCTGGAGCGCCATCCTCCCAAACCAACAAATGACTACAACAAGGTAAGCAAAGCACCCTGAAAGATCCGCTCCTGTCTCTCCAATGTGCAAGCCCCGAGGGCATTGACACTGGAGCGGTGCGCTGGCAGGACGCTAAAAAAAGTCCTGCAAGCCGCATCTTTGGAGCGGTGAAGGAGCGGTGTGTATACCGCTCATGCAGCGCCTTTTCCCATTGAAATGAATGGGCAGCGCGGCTATACCGCCAGAAAAGCGCTGCTGCAGCAGCGGTTTGCGGGTGGTTTTAACCCTTTTTCGGCTGGTTTTAACCCTTTCTCAGCCGCAAGCGGGGGGTATAAGTGCCCCTCTAGCGGCCGAATAGCAATGCTAAATTGACGGTAAAGCGCCGCTAAAAATAGCGCCGACACACCCACCGCCCCAGTGTGAAAGGGGCCTTAATCGTCACATCATACAAAATTTTAAGAGAATCACCTATTATGCTCAATATAATATTCTTTTTTTGTGACAAAGATCACATATACAGATGGATGTCCCATTTCACAGAAAGCAAGTTGAGATCAACGCGTTTCATAGATAACTCAGTTAAAGGTCTACAAGACAACCATGCTACTCCATTGATGTCAGTCTAGTGGTCACAACTAGTTTATGACGTATGCCGTGTGTACGCGGCATAATAGTAATCCTTCCTGTAATACACACTAACCTTTAAAACTAACATTCCCTGCTTAAATCCTAACACTAATACTCTGTGTGATCCTAACCCTAACCCTCCCTAATGTAACTGCTTCTTTGCATACTCATCCCTCCTGTGATCTATCTATATATACTATATTGTCAAAAGTATTGTGACACCTGCTTTTACACACACATGAGCTTTATTGGCATCCCAGTCTTATGCCCCGTACACACGGTCGGACATGGATCGGACATTCCGACAAAAAAATCCTAGGATTTTTTCTGACAGATTTTGGGCTAAACTTGTCTTGCATACACACGGTCGCACAAAGTTGTCGGAAAATCCGATCATTCTGAACGCGGTGACGTAAAACACGTACGTCGGGACTATAAACGGGGCAGTGGCCAATAGCTTTCAATAGATTTTGTTGTCGGAAAATTTTATAGCCTGCTCTCAAACTTTGTGTGTCGGAAAATCCGATGGAAAATGTGTGATGGAGCCCACACACGGTCGGAATTTCCGACAACAAGGTCCGATCACACATTTTCCGCCGGAAAATCCGACCGTGTGTACCGGGCATTAGTCCGTAGGGTTCAATATTGAGTTGGCTCCGCCCTTTGCAGCTATAACAGCTTCATCTCTTCTGGGAAGGCCGTCCACAAGGTTTAGGAGTGTGTCTATGGGAATGTTTGACCATTCTTCCAGAAGAGCATTTGTGAGGTCAGAGAGAAGGCCTGGCTCGCAGTCTGCGCTCTGATTCATCCCAAAGGTGTTCTATCAGGTTGAGGTCGGGACTCTGTGCAGGTCAGTCAGGTTCCTTCACCCCAAATTCTCTCATCCACACTATATTGCCAAAAGTATTGGGCCACTCCTCCAAATCATTTGGTGGAGGGGGGATTATGGTGTGGGGGTTGTTTTTCAGGGGTTGGGCTTGGCCCCTTAGTTCCATGTTCCCAACTTTGTGGGAACAGCTTGGGGATTTCCCCTTCCTGTTTCAACGTAACTTGGCACCAGTGCACAAAGCAAGGTCCATAAAGACATAGATGAGCGTTTTTGGGGTGGAGGAACTTGACTGGCCTGCACAGAGTCCTGACCTCAACCCGATAGAAAATCTTTGGGATGAATTAGAGAGGAGACTGCCAGCCAGGCCTTCTCATCCAACATCAGTGCCTGACCTCACAAATGTGCTTCTGGAAGAATGGTCAAACATTCCCATAGACACACTCCTAAACCTTGTGGACGGCGTTCCCAGAAGAGTTGAAGCTGTTATAGCTGCAAAGGGCGGAGCCAACTCAATATTGAACCCTACGGACTAAGACTGGGATGTCATTAAAGTTCATGTGCGTGTAAAGGCAGGCGTCCCAATACTTTTGGTAATATTGGCTATCTACAGCATCTCACAAAAGTGAGTACACCCCTCATATATTTGTAAATATTTTCTTCTATCTTTTCATGTGACAACACTGAAGAAATTACACTTAACTCAACACACAGCCATTATTGTCTAAACCGCTGGCAACAAAAGTCAGTACACCCCTAAGTGAAAATGTCCAAATTGGCCCAAAGTGTCAATATTTTGTGTGGTCACCATTATTTTCCAGCACTACCTTAACCCTCTTGGGCATGGAGGTCACCAGAGCTTCACAGGTTGTCACTGGAGTCCTCTTCCCCTCCTCCATGATGACATCACAGAGCTGGTGGATGTTAGAGACCTTGCGCTCCTCCACCTTCTGTTTTAGGATGTCCCACAGATGATCAATAGGGTTTAGGTCTGGAGACATGCTTGGCCAGTCCATCACCTTTACCCTCAGCTTCTTTAGCAAGGCAGTGGTCATCTTGGAGGTGTGTTTGGGGTGGTTGTCATGTTGGAATACTGCCCTGCGGTCCAGTCTCTGAAGGGAGGGGATCATGCTCTGCTTCAGTATGTCACAGTACATGTTGGCATTCATGGTTCCCTCAATGATCTGTAGCCCCCCAGTGTCGGCAGCACTCATGCAGCCCCAGACCATGACACCCCCACCACCATGCTTGACTGTAGACAAGACACACTTGTCTTTGTACTCCTCACCTGGTTGCCCCCACACACGCTTGTCACCATCTGAACCAAATAAGTTTATCTTGGTCTCATCAGACCACAGGACATGGTTCCAGTAATCCATGTCCTTAGTCTGCTTGTCTTCAACAAACTGTGTGCGGACTTTCTTGTGCATCATCTTTAGAAGAGGCTTCCTTCTGGGATGACAGCCATGCAGACCAATTTGATGCAGTGTGCGGCGTATGGTCTGAGCACTGACAGGCTGACCCCCCACCCCTTCAACCTCTGCTCCTTCATACCTGGAAATTGCCTTATCAAGGGCTCCTGCAGTACTGGGAGTTGGATTAGGCCCGCTCCATTATTGGGTGCTTTGGCAGTATGGGAAGGTGCAGTTGGCCCACTCTGTTATTGAGGGCCTTGGCGGTTTAGAGAGGTGGAGTGGGCCTGCCCTTTTTTAATAGCTCAAGCAGTGCTAGAAAGTGGAGTGAGCCGGCTCCATTATTGAGGGCTTTGACAGGGAGGTGCGATGGTCCCACTGTAATATTGAGGACTCCAACAATGCAGGCAGATGGTATGGGCTCCCTCAGTTATTAATAGCTCTGTTAATGCTGGAGGTGAAATGGGCCCACTTGATTATTGAGGGCGCCAGTGATGCGGGTAGGTTGAATGTGCCCACTCTGTTTTTGATGGCTCTGGCAGTGCATTGAGGCAGAGTGGGTCCACTCTATTGTTGAGGGCTCTGGCAGTTCATGGAGGCAGAGTGGGTGCACTCTGTTGCTGACGTTTCTTGCAATGCATGGAGACATAGTGGGCCCACTCTGTTGTTGAGGGCTCTGGCAGTGCATGGGGGTAGAGTGGGTCCACTGTGTTGAGGGCTCTGGCAGGGCATGAAGGCAGAGTGGGCCCACTCTGTTGTTGAGGGCTCTGGCAGTGCATGGAGGCAGAGTGGGTCCAGTGTGTTGAGGGCTATGGCAGGGCATGGAGGCAGAGTGGGTCCACTTTGTTGTTGAGGGCTCTGGCAGTGCATGGAGACAGACTGGGTCCACTGTGTTGAGGGCTATGGCAGGGCATGGAGCCAGAGTGGGTCCACTGTGTTGAGGGCTATGGAAGGGCATGGAGGCAGAGTGGGTCCACTCTGTTGTTGAGGGCTCTGACGGTGCATGGAGGCAGAGTGGGTCCACTGTGTTGTTGAGGGCTCTGGCGGTGCATAGAGGCAAAGTGGGTCCACTCTGTTGTTGAGGGCTCTGGCGGTGCATAGAGGCAGAGTGGGTCCACTCTGTTGTTGAGGGCTGTGCCAGTGCATGGAGGCGAGTGGGTCCACTCTGTTGTTGAGGGGTCTGGCGGTGCATGGAGGCAGGGTGGGTTCACTCTGTTGTTGAGGGCTATGAATGGTGCATGGAGGCAGATTGGGCCCACTCTGCTGTTGAGGGCTCTGGCAGTGCACGGAGGCAGTTTGAGTCCACTCTGTTGTTTAGGACTCCATTACTGCAGGAGGGTGGAGTGGGCCCATTAAGTTATTAATTGTGCTGGTAGTGCAGTAAAGTGGAATGGGTCCGTTCCATTATTGAGGGCCTCAGCAGTGCGGGGAGGCTAAATGCACCCACTCTGTTATTGAGGGTTCTGCGTGGGAAGGGAAGCTGAAGAAGGCCCGCTTAGTTATTAATAGCTCCAGCAGTGCCAGAAGATGGATTGGGCTTGCTCGTTAATTGAGGGCTATGGTAGTGCGGGGAGGTAGAATGGGATTGCCCTGCTAGAGCTCTGTCGGTTCAGGGAGGCACCATGGGCCCGCTCTGTTATTGAGGGCTCTGATATTGCAGGAGGATGAGTGTGAAAAGTATACATTTATGGGGGCAAGAGGGGGGGGATAGCTAAAGACACAATGTCTCCCCTTAAATTCATATTTGAACAAAATGTCACCCATTTCAGTAAAACCCGCCACTTTGTATGACTGTTCCTTGAAAATACGCAGGCATGCATTTCTTTTTATGATAATATAATAGTATATGCCGTATAACACCAGATTATTGACTACAGAAAACAGGAAGCTGTAAATCGTTTTCTGTAACATAAACTGACAATGACTCCCTTGTATTCCCACATCTGAAAAGTCTGCCAATGAAAAGGTAAATTAGGAATGAAGATGAACCTGCCCCGGGCCGATTCGCCGTCTCTGCTTTTATGGAGATGATGTGAAGAGTCAGAGATGTGATAGAACCAGGTAGACAAATAAAAGTTGTACGAGAGGGTGCTGAGAAGTATTGAGCCTTACCCAAAAAAAAACTGAGCTAGGAACCTGTAACTGCCACACAATTCTACATATTCCCCCAGGAAGTCAATGCACTCGCGACATCTGTCCTGCAGCTTCTTAAGTCCCTGCAAATAAAATTCTTCTGACTGCTGGTGTAACCACTCAATTGCAGCATTAGTTTCCTCCAGAACACTCCCAAATCGTTGTCCCTTTAGGTGTTTTTTTGAGATTGGGGAACAGATGATAGTCAGAAGGAGCCAGGTCGGGCGAATAGGGTGGATGTGGCATCACTTGAAAGCCTAAGGAGGTCAGTTTTGCCATTGTTTTACCTGCAGTGTGTGACGAGACGTTGTCAGTCAACAGGATGACATTTTTTGGAGAGCTTTCCTCAACGTTTTTCCTTGATATTTTGCCTCAACTTCATCAATGAAGCACAGTAATATGTTGCATTGATGGTGGAACCCTTTCGGAGGTAGTCCACCAGCCGAAATCCCTTCTTATCCTAAAAAAACTGATGCTATTTGCTTCTGCACTGACCTTTGCACACAGAACTTCTTTGGTCTGGGGGAACCACTGTGCCTCCATTCCTGAGCCTGTTCCTTTTGTCGCAGGATCATAACAGTAGATCCATGTCTCATCACCAGTTTGTCCAGGAAACCCTAAATAATTATTTGCAAAATGTTCCAAAACAGCCACCGATGTCTCCGCACGTTTCCTCTTTTGTTCGGTTGTCAAAGGTTTTGGCATCCACTTTGCTGCAAGCGTTCTCATTTCCAAGTCATTGTGGGTAATGGCACCAACTCTCTCACGTGATATTCCCAGATATGTAGCAATACTTTAAGGCTGATATTCGGCGGTCCTCCATGATCATGTCATGGATGGCTTTCACATTTGCAGGAACAGAGACAGACTTACACTGGGTTTCTCACTTTCAACACCGAAATGGCCAGTTTTAAAATTGACAACCCAACGTTTAACTGTTGCATATGAAGGGCCACTGTCACCCAAATTGTGTTGACATTTCATCATAGATCTGCTTCGCACCTTTCTCTTGGAGAGACAGAACCTTGATAATGGTCCTATGCTCTTCCATATTGAATTTTTCTGGAGATGCTGCCATGTCCACTTTGGACCTGAAAAAGAAAGATACATTAAAATCATAGGTAGTTGATTTTTGAACCATTGAATATAGACAAATTGGCAAGTACACCCTGCAATATACAGCTTCCTAACTCAATTTTTTCTGGGTAAGGCTCAATACTTATCAGCACCCCCTCGTTTTAAAGGGAAATTCCTGCTTAAAACCTTCAAAAATCTGTGATCATCACACATTTGTAGGGCTCACCCCCTTAACAGCCTGCTGATCTGGTCTTGACACACAGTCTCAGGAACCCCTTCGGCTCAATGATTAGTCTAGGGCAGTGGTCTCCAAACTGCGGCCCTTTGCTTGCTTTTATCCAGCCCTGGGGGCACTATTTAATCCACTGATACCAACAATGGTGCATAATGAAGGGGCACAATTCCTACTAACAACACCAATGATAGGGCACAATTTCTCCCAATGACACCAATGATGGGACACAATTCTTTCCAATGACACCAACCAGGAGGCCCAATGAGAACAATGATGGGATCACAATTCCCCCCAATGACACCAGTGATGGTACACAATTCCTCCCAATGTCACTTATGGTGCTCAATGATTCCAAAGATGGAACACAATTCCTCCCAATGACACCACTGATGGGGCACAATTTCTCCCAATGACACCAACAATGGGGCCCAATGACACCAATGATGGAACACAATTCCTCCCACTCACACCAATGATGGGGCACAATTCCTCCCACTGAAACCAACGATAGGGCATTGTTTTTTCCCACTAACGTTGGGATCTTTTCTACTTCCAAAGGTCACTGTCTGCCCCCCTGAAGTCTAAAGGACAGTAAACTGGCCTTTTGTTTAGAAAGTTTGGAGACCCCTGGTCTAAGGGTATTTTTTTTATTGCTTTATTGAAAGAAGCTCTAACCTGGATGGGTGCAGGGTAACCGTGGGATACTTCGGCAACATTCAGTGGTGACTTGAGGACACTTATCCTCCCCTTAGAGATACTGAGCACAGTCCTTGAAGTAGCAAATGATGGGCTTAGCTACACAGGGGCACCATGAACAATGTCCTCTTTAAAGTACAGGTTGACTCTGATGCAAGAAGAATAGCAGCAGCGCACAATTACTAGGATCTCACACATCGGTCTGTACCCACTAATGTTTTAGGATAATTGGATGCCTCCTCCCAATATCTTCCTGACACCTCTCCTGTGAATTCTCCAGACCAGATCCAAAACGAAGTCCCTCAGTCAGCTCCAGCAAAGCTCCAGTAGAGTAGACCTCCCAGCTAGCATAGCTGGGATCTCGATGAGCAGTAGAAAAAAAACGCTGGACCACCCAATAGGGCAACAGCCCTCCAGGCTGGGACCTCCTCCTCCTGGACAAGACAGTGTGTTTTAGGCCCCAAAAACTATGTATGCTCCCTCCCAGCCACCATCTGGACACCCTCCCCCAGGGATTGGCTGGGACTGCATAAATATTCAGCTGCTGATTTGACACTCCCAACCTACTACCTTCCAGAACCCTCCAGGAGACAGGGGGGAAGCAATCACTACTGCAACCAGTGAGACACAGAACAGACCCAAATCATCATAAGCAGCTCAACTGATTAAAATAGAGCTTATAACAAAACTTATCTAACCTAGCACAGATCTAGGAGGGTGCTACTCGTTACAGCAGTAAACACAGTCAACCTACTGTATACGGCCAAAGATTCAAAAAAGAGAGGAGGGAGACAGATTGACAATGTGCAAAAGACCTGGAGCGCCATGCTCCCAAACCAACAAATGACTACAAACAAGGTAAAATCCAGGGACTTTCTAAGACAGCATCCATGGATATAGATTCAACACATAGGTATAGAAAATATTAGCAAATTTAGACCCCTCTCACACTGGGGCGCTTTGCCGGGGCTACAGCGCTAAAAATAGCGCCTGCAAAGCGCCCTGAAAGATCCGCTCCTGTCTCTCAAATGTGAAAGCCCCGAGGGCATTCACACTGGAGTGGTGCGCTGGCAGGACGCTAAAAAAAGTCCTGCTAGCAGCATCTTTGGAGTGGTGTGTATACCGCTCATGCAGCGTCTCTTCCCATTGAAATGAATGGACAGCGCGGCTATACCACCAGAAAAGCGCTGTTGCAGCAGCGGTTTGCGGGTGGTTTTAACCCTTTTTCGGCTGGTTTTAACCCTTTCTCAGCCGCAAGCGGAGGGTAAAAGTGCCCCGCTATCGGCCGAATAGTGATGCGAAATTGACGGTAAAGTGCCGCTAAAAATAGCGCCAACACACCCACCGCCCCAGTGTAAAAGGGGTCACATCATACAAAATTTTAAGAGAATCACCTATTATGCTCAATATAATATTCTTTTTTGTGACAAAGATCACATATACAGATGAATGTCCCATTTCACAGAAAGCAAGTTGAGATCAACGCGTTTCATAGATAACTCAGTTAAAAGGTTACAAGACAACCATGCTACTCCATTAATGTCAGTCTAGTGGTCACAACTAATTTATGACATCATATGGTTACATCAATGTAAAGCTACTCCTCATAAGGAAATAGCACCGTGGTGTAGTGGTTAGCACTTTCGCCTAGCAGCAAAAGGGTCACTGGTTTTGAATCCCAACCGCGACGTTACCTGCCTGGAGTTTGCATGTTCTCCCTGTGCCTGCGTGGGTTTCCTCCGGGTACTCCGGTTTCTTCCCACACTTCAAAAACATGTTGTTTGGTTAATTGTCTCCTGTCTAAATTGGCCCCAGTATGTGTATGTATGAATGTGAGTTAGGGACTTTAGATTGTAAGCTCCTTGAGGGCAGGGACCGATGTGAATGTACAATGTATATGTAAAGCGCTGCCTGAATTGACAAGTACCTGAAATAAATAAATAAAAATAATCCACACACTAACCCAAAAATTAACAATCCCTGTTATCCTAACACTAATGCCTCGTACACACGGTCGGAATTTCCGACAACAAATGTTCGATGTGAGCTTGTTGTTGGAAATTCCGACCGTGTGTAGGCTCCATCGGACATTGGCTGTCGGAATTTCCGACAACAAATGTTTGAGAGCTGGATCTCATTTGTTGTCGGAAATTCCGATCGTGTGTACACAATTCCGACGCACAAAATTCCACGCATGCTCGGAATCAAACAGAAGAGCCGCATTGGCTATTGAACTTTGTTGCCTGGTTCATGCCAAACCGACCATTTTCGGACGATTTCCGGCCTGTGTGTATCCATCCCCAACCATAACATTAACCCCCCTCCCTGTAATTCTAACACTAACCTTCCCTACACTCCACACACTATCCTATACGTTAACTGTTCCTGTAACCCCAACACTAACATTACCCTCTGCCTAACACTAACCTTTCCTATAAGACACACTAATATTTACATTAAATGTCCGTGTAACACTAACATTCAATGCAGATGCGTAACTAGAACCTTCAGGGCCCAGTGCAAGAAACCATGAAGGGCCCCCAACCCCTCCCCCATTCCATGGGAGCTCCGGGCTTCCAGTTCTGGGAGGGCGTCCATGGGCATCCTCCCAGAACCCTGCCTCCCCCGTGAGTCCCCTGGGGCGCTCATCGTCCTCTGTGTGTACCGCGGGAAGTGTGAAGGCCAGCATCTGAATAATCAAATTCAGCTGCTTAGCTTCACACTTCCCACGATGCACACAGGAGGAGAGGAGCGGGAGGAGAAGGAGCAGATCGGCTCTCTCCTCTCCCATCCGTGCGAGGGAGGAGGGAGGGGGAACTGTCAGTGCAGGCTCTGGGCTGTATGAGAGAGATGCTTTCAGCTCAGAGCCCTGCGGCCAGCAACCCCCCCAACAGTGGCGGAACGCCAGGGCCTGGTCGCAAGTGAAACCCTTGCGATCCTGGTAGTTCTGCCACTGATTTAATGCCTGCACCATTACACTAACCCTCTGCGTAATCCTAACCCTCCCTATAATCCACATACTAATCTTTCCATTAACTATTCCTGTAACACCGACATTCAACGACTGAACCCTAACACTAATACTCCCTGTAATCCATTTAATCCTAATAGTAATCTTCCCTATAATACACACTAACCTTTACATTAAACCTCTCTGTAACCCTAAAACTAACATTCCCTGCTTGAACCCTTACACTAATACTCCGTGTAATCCTAACCCTCCATAATGTAACTGCTTGTTTGCATACTCATCTCCCCTGAGATCTATCTACATACATGCCTTTACACACACATGAAATTTAATGGCATCCCAGTCTTAGTCTGTAGGGTTCAATATTGAGTTGGTCCACCCTTTGCAGCTATAACAGCTTCAACTCTTCTGGGAAGGCCGTCCACAAGGTTTAGGAGTGTATCTATGGGAATGTTTGACCATTCTTCCAGAAGAGCCTTTGTGAGGTCAGGCACTAATGTGGACGAGAAGGCCTGGCTCACAGTCTCCGCTCTAATTAATCCCAAAGGTGTTCTATTGGGTTGAGGTCAGGACTCTGTGCAGGCCAGTCATGTTCCTTCACCTCAAATTCTCTCATCCACACTATATTGCCAAAAGAATTGGGCCACCCCTCCAAATCATTTGGTGGAGGGGGGGATTATGGTGTGGGGTTGTTTTTCAGGGGTTGGGCTTGGCCCCTTAGTTCCAGTGAAGGGAACTCTTAAGGCGTCAGCATACCGAGACATTTTGGACAATTTCATGCTCCTAACTTTGTGGGAACAGTTTTGGGATGTCCCCTTCCTGTTCCAACATGACTGCGCACCAGTGCACAAAGCAAGGTCCATAAAGACACGGATGAGCGAGTTTGGGGTGGAGGAACTTGACTGGCCTGCACAGAATCCTGACCTCAACCCGATAGAACATCTTTGGGATGAATTAGAGTGGGGACTGTGAGCCAGGCCTTCTCGACCAACATCAGTGCCTGACCTCACAAATGCTCTTCTGGAAGAATGGTCAAACATTCCTATAGACATACCTTGTGGACAGCCTTCCCAGAAGCTGTTATAGCTGAAATGGGTGGGCCAACTCAATATTGAACCCTCCGGACTAAGACTGGGATGCCATTAAAGTTCATGTGCGTTTAAAGGCAGGTGTCACAAAACTTTTGGTAATATATTATCTACAGTATCTCACAAAAGTGAGTACACCCCTCACATATTTGGAAATATTTTCTTCTATCTTTTCATGTGACAACACTGAAGAAATGACACTTTGCTACAATGTAAAGTAGTGAGTGTACAGCTTGTATAACAGTGTAAATTTGCTGTCCCCTCAAAATAACTCAACACACAGCCATTAATGTCTAAACCGCTGGCAACAAAAGTGAGTACACCCCTAAGTGAAAATGTCCAAATTGGGCCCAAAGTGTCAATATTTTGTGTGGCCACCATTATTTTCCAGCACTGCCTTAATCCTCTTGGGCATGGAGGTCACCAGAGCTTCACTGGTTGTCACTGGAGTCCTCTTCCCCTCCTCCATGATGACATCACAGAGCTGGTGGATGTTAGAGACCTTGTGCTCCTCCACCTTCTGTTTGAGGATGTCCCACAGATGATCAATAGGGTTTAGGTCTGGAGACATGCTTGGCCAGTCCATCACCTTTACCCTCAGCTTCTTTAGCAAGGCAGTGGTCATCTTGGAGGTGTGTTTGGGGTCGTTATCATGTTGGAATACTGCCCTGCGGTCCAGTCTCTGAAGGGAGAAGATCATGCTCTGCTTCAGTATGTCACAGTACATGTTGGCATTCATGGTTCCCTCAATGGTCTGTAGCTCCCCAGTGCTGGCAGCCCCAGACCATGACACTCCACCACCATGCTTGACTGTAGACAAGACACACTTGTCTTTGTCCTCACCTGGTTGCCCCCACACACGCTTGTCACCATCTGAACCAAAAAGAGTTTATCTTGGTGTCATCAGACCACAGGACATGGTTCCAGTAATCCGTGTCCTTAGTCTGCTTGTCTTCAGCAAACTGTTTGCGGGCTTTCTTGTGCATCATCTTTAGAAGAGGCTTCCTTCTGGGATGACAGCCATGCAGACCAATTTGATGCAGTGTGCGGCGTATTGTCTGAGCACTGACAGGCTGACCCCCCACCCCTACAACCTCTGCAGCAATGCTGGCAGCACTCATACGTCTATTTCCCAAAGACAACCTCTGGATATGATGCTGAGCACGTGACCTCAACTTCTTTGGTCGACCATGGCGAGGCCTGTTCTGAGTGGAACCTGTCCTGTTAAACCTCTGTATGGTCTTGGCCACCGCGCTGCAG
The DNA here is from genome assembly GCA_037952925.1 of Lithobates clamitans. NCBI lineage: Eukaryota > Metazoa > Chordata > Amphibia > Anura > Ranidae > Lithobates > Lithobates clamitans. Next base: position 93,277 of record JBBGZY010002535.1, on the reverse strand, counting down.
CTCAGTTTCAGGGTCTTGGCAATCTTCTTATAGTCTAGGCCATCTTTATGTAGAGCAACAATTCTTTTTTTTTTCAGATCCTCAGAGAGTTCTTTGCCATGAGGTGTCATGTTGAACTTCCAGTGACCAGTATGAGAGAGTGAGAGCGATAACACCAAACTTAACACACCTGCTCCCCATTCACACCTGAGACCTTGTAACACTAACGAGTCACATGACACCGGGGAGGGAAAATGGCTAATTGGGCCCAATTTGGACATTTTCACTTAGGGGTGTACAGACTTTTGTTGCCAGCGCTTTAGACATTAATGGCTGTGTGTTGAGTTATTTTGAGGGGACAGCAAATTTACACTGTTATAGGGCGTACACACGATCGGACATTCCGACAACAAAGTCCATGGATTTTTTCCGATGGATGTTGGCTCAAACTTGTCTTGCATACACACGGTCGCACAAAGTTGTCGGAAAATCCGATCGTTCTAAACGCGGTGACGTAAAACACGTACATCGGAACTATAAACGGGGCAGTGTCCAATAGCTTTCATCTTTTTATTTATTCTGAGCATGCGTGGCACTTTGTCCGTCGGATTTGTGTACACACGATCGGAATGTCCGACAACGGATTTTGTTGTCGGAAAATTTTATCTCCTGCTCTCCAACTTTGTGTGTCGGAAAATCCGATGGAAAATGTCCGATGGAGCTCACATATGGTCGGAATTTCCGACAACACGCTCCGATCGGACATTTTCCATCGGAAAATCCGACCGTGTGTACAGGGCATTATACAAGCTGTACACTCACTACTTTACATTGTAGCAAAGTGTCATTTCTTCAGTGTTGTCACATGAAAAGATAGAAGAAAATAGTTCCAAAAATGTGATTGAGGGGTGTACTTACTTTTGTGAGATACTGTATCTATCTATCTATCTATCTATCTATCTATCTATCTATCTATCTATCTATCTATCTATCTATCTATCTATCTATCGGTACGTAGCATTGGAGATACTAACAGAAGCCGGTTCTGTCTGTACGGAGAATGGGTCGGTGCCCATTCCAGGTTGGTGCCCATTCTAGGTTGGTGCCCGTTATAGGTTGGTGCCCATTCTAGGTCGGTGCCCATTCTAGGTTGTGCCCATTCTAGGTCGGTGCCCGTTATAGGTTGTGCCCATTCTAGGTTGGTGCCCATTCTAGGTCGGTGCCCATTATAGGACGGTGCCCATTCTAGGTCGGTGCCCATTCTAGGTCGGTGCCTGTTATAGGTCGGTGCCCATTCTAGGTCGGTGCCCGTTCTAGGTCGGTGCCCGTTCTAGGTCGGTGCCCATTCTAGGTCTGTGCCCATTTTAGGTCGGTGCCCATTCTAGGTTGTGCCCATTCTAGGTCGGTGCCCATTATAGGTTGTGCCCATTCTAGGTCGGTGCCCGTTATAGGTTGGTGCCCATTCTATGTCGGCGCCCATTCTAGGTTGTGCCCATTCTAGGTTGGTGCCCATTCTAGGTCGGTGCCCGTTATAGGACGGTGCCCATTCTAGGTCGGTGCCCATTCTAGGTCGGTGCCCGTTATAGGTCGGTGCCCATTCTAGGTCGGTGCCCGTTCTAGGTCGGTGCCCGTTCTAGGTCGGTGCCCATTCTAGGTTGTGCCCATTCTAGGTCGGTGCCCATTCTAGGTCGGTGCCCGTTATAGGTCGGTGCCCATTCTAGGTCGGTGCCCGTTCTAGGTCGGTGCCCATTCTAGGTCTGTGCCCATTTTAGGTCGGTGCCCATTCTAGGTCGGTGCCCATTCTAGGTCGGTGCCCATTTTAGGTCGGTGCCCATTCTAGGTCGGTGCCCATTCCAGGTCGGTGCCCATTCTAGGTCGGTGCCCGTTATAGGTCGGTGCCCATTCTAGGTCGGTGCCCATTATGTGGGACTGAACAGAGGATTTCCTTGTCTGGATGGTTTGGTTTGATTCCGGTGTAATTGGAGGCACTCGTGGAATACGGTTGATGTACAGACGATCTCAGCGGTGGATTTGGATCGTCTCTATTCCGGAGATGCGGTTACCATCCGGCACAATGTTCTGTGTGTTCTCGGGTTCGCTGTGCCGGTTCACATACTGAGATCCACATTACAATGATTGTGTTGGCTTTTGTCACTTGGAAATACAAGATCCTGCGCACACCGGGCCGCTGACAGTGCGGCACATTGTTCTCTGTTCTGTACACAATTCAGCCCCCGTTTTATCTCCTCCCTCGCCTGCCGAGATGGCGGGAGAATTGATGCCAGGGGGTGAGTGGGCGCTGCAGGGTGAATAAATCAGCAAGACTTCATTAAAGCTGAACTCCAGACAGATGTAGAAGGATAATTTAATGCAGCTCTGTTATCATTCATATATTATTGATTGTATTTTTTTTTTTTTTATGCAGTTTGAATTGGCACCAGCCCCTGTACAGCAGAGCCCAGACTGGGAGAGGGAGAAGCAGTACAGGGAGCCAGTCAGTTGTGCTGCAGTGCAAGGAAAGATGAGCTCCTCAGTCTACCACTTCTCCTTTCACTGTCCAGTCACAGGCTGGGGGGGGGGGGGGCGGGACAAGACCTGTGGGTGTTACTGAACAGCAGTAGAGGTCTCCTGCCCTGCCAGATAAGGCTGCGCTGTGTGGCAGAGTTGTGTAAATCTTAGGACTGGATTGGCAGAAATCAAAGGCGGATGCTCATGCAGGGCGCAGGGGCGCAACCCCCCAAACCCAGGCGCCCAGCCACCTAATCTACATGCAGGGCGCCGGACACATGGATTCCAATGGGGTCTTTCTTTTTTTCGAAGCACATGATAAGAGCCTGAGGCTCTAATTGGTTTAAAAAAGGGTGGGCTCGGGGGCGCAGAGCACTGGAGCTCACCCAGTTGTGTGACAATAGCAAATTAATATCCGTTAATGTCTTCCTGTTTCTCCTCCCGGCCAATCAGGAAGCCGGTGCTCAGACCCGATTGGCCCGGAAGTACTAACTCCTGATTGGCCGGGAGGAGAAGCGACTTGGGAAGAAACGCAGAGGGGGAAGCCGCTGAAGCCGTGACCTGGATGGGGTAAGTGCGGGGCTGGCGGGCGATGGGCGAGCGATGCGGCAATTGAGTGACGGGGAGGGGGGGAAGCAGCGATCGATTGAGCAAGTGCCGAGGGGGGGAGCGGTGATCAATCGAGTGAGCGCCGGGGGGGGGGGTTATGTGGTTGGTTGGGTGGCTGGCTGGCATGGGCAGCATGGGAGGGGTGGTGGTACCAGCCGCCACTGACAGAAATACAAACAGTGACTGAGCTGTCACAGAGAGCTCCTGGTCTCTGGCTATGATCACGAGTCAGAAGGGAATCTGAGCTTATGATATACTTGAGGATTCCCAAACCAGAAGACAAGAGAGTAACTGATTGCCAGGACAGGTGCCCCTCCCCTCCCCCCCACTCCACTCCACGTCTAAAATAGCTTTTTGCTTGTTTTAGCAGATGTCCCCCCATGTCATGGGACTGTAGTGCCGTCAGAATAGAATTCAATGTCTATTTGTGAAACCTCAGAATTGATACATAGCTGTCCGTTCTCAGGAAAGAAAATCAATAAATTCCATTATTTTTTACCTATTTATAAAGCAATCTTTCTCTCACCTTGTGGGGGGGAGAACATTGCGGCCAAATGTATTTTGCAGACAGAACTGGAATATTTATAAAGATTTATTAGCTTTTTTTTTTTATTAAAGACTTGCAGTTTAACCACTTCTCTACCGGGGGGGTTGGCATGTTAAATTTATTTATTTATTTTTTTTTTGCTAGAAAGCTCCTTGAAATCCAAACAATATGTTTTCTGAAAGCAGAGGCCCTGGAGAATAAAATGGTGGCAGCTGCCATTTCTTCACATCGCATCATATTTGTGCAGCTGTTTATCAATTGCACATTTCCATGAAAAATAAATACACTTAAATGAATTTTTTTGTTAAAACTTTAACTACTTCAGCCCCGGAAGATTTTACCCCCTTCCTGAGCAGAGCACTTTTTTGCGATTCGGGCACTGCGTCGCTTTAATTGACAATTGCGCGGTCGTGCGACAATGCACCCAAACAAAATTGACGTCCTTTTTTTCCCCACAGATAGAGCTTTCTTTTGGTGGTATTTGATCACCTCTGCGGTTTTTATTTTTTGTGCTATAAACAAAAAAAAAAGCGACAATTTTGAAAAAAACACAATATTTTTTACTTTTTGCTACAATAAATATCCCCAAAAAATATATATAAAAACACATTTTTCCCCAGTTTTGGCCGATATGAATTCTTCTACATATTTTTGGTAAAAAAATCGCAATAAGCGTTTAGTGATTGGTCTTCGCAAAAGTTATAGCGTCTACAAAATAGGGGATAGTTTTATGGCATTTTTATTATTTTTTTTTTTTATTACTAATGGCGGCGATCTGCGGTTTTTATCGTGAGTGCGACATTATGGCGGACACATCGGACACTTTTGACACTATTTTGGGACCATTGTCATTTATACAGCGATCAGTGCTATAAAATGCACTGATTCCTGTGTAAATGACACTGGCAGTGAAGGGGTTCAACACTAGGGGGCGAGGAAGGGGTTAAGTGTGTCCTAGGGAGTGATTCTAACTGTGGGGGGGGGAGGGGCTACCACTGACATGACAGATATCACTGCTCCCGATGATAGGGAGCAGTAGATCTCTGTCATGTCACTAGGCAGAACGGGGAAATGCTTTGTTTACATCTCCCCGATCTACCTCTCCACACCACAATCGAGGGCCGCCGGAAAACATCGAGTTCCCGGGACCCACGGGCATTCTCCCGAAGCGTGCGGCGGGCGCGTATGCACCCAAAAGGCGGCAAATTTAAAGGGACGTACCTGTACGCTCTGCCCGTGCCATTCCGCCGACATATATGTGCGTGCGGCGGTCGGCAAGCGGTTAAAGATTGGCTTGCATCGAGTAAGTAGATATCAAACACGTCAGGCCTTAAAGCGGATCTTCACTGTTCAATGTATCTTCAATGTTCCTGAGCACCACAAACTAAAAACACTATTTAATTCATTTTTAATATTCAAAGCAAATTCCCCCCATCCCCCATCCGTCCATCCGTCCATGTCTCCATGCTTTGTTTTCTTGAGAACCAACCCCCAGCATTTCTGTTTAGTAGCCATCTTGAGTAAGGGCAAATGATTCATGTAGCATTTAGACCTCCTTTCACACTGGGGGGAGTGGCCACGTTAGCAATAAAGCGCCGCTGGTTTTAGCGGCGCTTTAGCGCTGTTTAAGCGGCGCTTTTCAGCCGCTAGCAGGGCGCTTTTAACCCCCCCGCTAAATATAGCGCTCCAAAAACTGCCACAAAGATGCTGACTTGAAAAGTCCCACTTGAATGAATGGGGAGGCGGTTTTCAGTTCTGCCTCAAAACTGCCCCAGTGTGAAAGGGGTCTTACTTCCTGGAATCCATCTGCCCCTAGCTCAAGTATGCATGCAAGAGAGTGTACTTAGCTGAGAAACCCCCCCCCCCCCCCCCCGAAGGCTCCTGGGATGTAGGACATCATTTGCCTGGGCACGAAACCAGGAAGTAACTGAAGAAATGTAAAAAAGTTTAAAACAAGTAAATATGCTATAATCAGCAGGAGGATTACAAATCAGCAAAGTTAATTGGGAGTGAAGTTTGAAAATTCACATGGCCGTAAAATGGTGAAAAACTATAATACTCAAAAACTGTCCATAGGTGATCTCCTTTCACTTGGCACCCTGAAGCCATTTATTGAACATTGAGGGAACCCCTCATAATGGGCACATCAGGTGTAGAGACCCGGGAACTCAGCACAGGGATGGTGGGAACCCCTCATAATGGGCACAGTGGGTGTACAGACCCGGGAACTCAGCACAGGGATGGTGGGAACCCCTCATAATGGGCACAGCAGGTGTACAGACCCAGGAACTCAGCACAGGGATGGTGGGAACCCCTCATAATGGGCACAGTGGGTGTACAGACCTGGGAACTCAGCACAGGGATGGTGGGAACCCCTCATAATGGGCACAGCGGGTGTACAGACCTGGGAACTCAGCACAGGGATGGTGGGAACCTCTCATAATGGGCACAGCAGGTGTACAGATCCGGGAACTCAGCACAGGGATGGTGGGAACCCCTCATAATGGGCACATCAGGTGTAGAGACCCGGGAACTCAGCACAGGGATGGTGGGAACCCCTCATAATGGGCACAGCGGGGGTACAGACCCGGAAACTCAGCACAGGGATGGTGGGAACCCCTCATAATGGGCACAGTGGGTGTACAGACCTGGGAACTCAGCACAGGGATGGTGGGAACCCCTCATAATGGGCACAGCGGGTGTACAGACCTGGGAACTCAGCACAGGGATGGTGGGAACCTCTCATAATGGGCACAGCAGGTGTACAGATCCGGGAACTCAGCACAGGGATGGTGGGAACCCCTCATAATGGGCACAGTGGGTGTACAGACCTGGGAACTCAGCACAGGGATGGTGGGAACCCCTCATAATGGGCACAGTGGGTGTACAGACCTGAGAACTCAGCACAGTTCTAGGCATTGAATTCGGCCCAGGTGACTATGGTCATGCAAATTGGGTGAACAGGCTGGAGAATGCCGATGCCAAGGTGTCAAGCTGGAAAGGTTGGCAGCTTTCCTTGAGGGAAAAGGTTGATCTGATCAAGACTTACCTGATTCCGATTTTTCTGTATGTCAGTTTTGTTTGCGTTTTGCCAGTTTCTCTCTATACCAGGATCTATAGTTGTTTCTTCCAGCTGTTATGGGGGAACAGAATAAACCTTGTCAAAAGGAATGTGACTTACCTTCCTAGGCGGGAGGGTGGTCTAGGGATGATCAACCCTGTAGTCTTTTTCTCTCTGATGTTTGTGAAGTACAATGTTGGTAACATGTTGGCAGAGAGACCGCCTGGGTGGGTTGGTATTTTCCAGTCCTGGTTTAGGCCCTTTCTGCGAGACTGGGAGAATGGTGGGCCAGTGAAAAGCCTGAGGGTCAAGCATGAACAGCTCCCGGCTTATGTTGCCCCGTGTTTGAAAATTCTTTGGCAGTGGCAAGTAACAGCAGGAGAAGTCAGATCTCTTCCAAGGAAACTTCTTGAGAAGCAGATCATGAGCTCTACTTTTTGCGAGCCACTGGCCTTGAGGGATTGCCCAAGCCTGGTTTTGGGGGTGGGTTTGATCGATTGATTAATTTAGAGAGAATCCCAATGAAGTTTAGGGATCAGGCTTGGCTTGCCTTTCATGGAAAACTATATGTGAAGGGCAACTTGACGTTTCTTTCCATGAGTGATGGGGGCTGCCCGAGAGTGGAGTGTGGAGGAGTGGTGGAGTCCATGGATCACTTTCTACTTCAATGCCCTTTTAATATAGAGGTGTACAAGAGGGTGGGGAGGTTGATAGAAGGCTCCATGCATGGTGACGGTGATGTTCCTTAGTCTGGCTCTCCCGTAGGGATTGTGTTGTGCGCAATTTGGTTTTGCACCATTTATTATGTTCTTGTTTTGTATTATCATATTCAATTATTTTGTAAATATGTTTTATTTATTTATTATGGTTTTATTGTATATAAGTTGTTGTTTGTAAGATTTTTCAATAAACAAAATGAACCCTTCATAATGGGCACAGCGGGTGTACAGACCCGGGAACTCAGCACAGGGATGGTGGGAACCTCCTTGAAAACTCACCTGGCCGTGAAATGGTGAAAAACTATAATACTCAAAAATTGTCCATAGGTGATCTCCTTCCACTCGGTATCCTGAAGCCATTTATTGCCATTGAGGGAACCCTTCATAATCAGCACAGCAGGTGTAGAGACCCGGGAACTCAGCACAGGGATGGTTTGAACCCCTCATAATGGGAACAGCAGGTGTACAGACCCAGAAACTCAGCAAATAGATGGTGGGAACCTCTCATAATGGGCACATCAGGTGTACAGACCCGGGAACTCAGCACAGGGATGGTGGGAACCCCTCATAATGGGAACATCAGGTGTACAGACCCGGGAACTCAGCACAGGGATGGTGGGAACCCCTCATAATGGGAACATCAGGTGTACAGACCTGGGAACTCAGCACAGGGATGGTGGGAACCCCTCATAATGGGCACAGCGGGTGTACAGACCCAGGAACTCAGCACAGGGATGGTGGGAACCCCTCATAATGGGCACAGCGGGTGTACAGACCCGGGAACTCAGCAAAGGGATGGTGGGAACCTCTCATAATGGGCACAGGGATGGTGGGAACCTCTCATAATGGGCACATCAGGTGTACAGACCTGGGAACTCAGCACGGGGATGGTGGGAACCCCTCATAATGGGCACAGCAGGTGCATAAACCTGGGAACTCATTATGGGCACTTCTCGTAATGTGAAATATGAGTTTTGGGTGGACTGCCCTTATAATAAATCCTATCGGAATGTATGTAGTGAGTGTGTCCCCTCCTGTACCTGCTCCTCTCCCTCTCTGTGGATCAGGCTGCACTGACATATGCAGAGCTCTCACTCCCAGCCTACCAGGCAGCAGCTCCTTCTAAACTTACTTCAGCCCTCCTCAGTGTACAGGGAATGCTGTGACCCGGGACACACATGGATCATCCATCTGCATTCTGCTGCACCGCTGCTGGATGGTGACCCCTCGTCTCCTGTACTGGAACCCCCCGTCTCCTATAGGCTGCATTCTCAAGGTCAGTGACATAAAGGGGGGGTCTGATGGCAGCGAGAACCCAAATAGAGGGCATCATTGTCTGCACATTCATTTGCATTGCAAAGCCTGGTACAAGTGGAGGCACACGCTGGATGTAAGGATCGCCTCTACTGATCCCTATACATCCCCTTCATCCTATACTGGGCTGGAATACTAAAAGATCCACTGCAGAGACATGTCACCGGGCTTTCCTATACAGCCTGTAATCAATAATTCTCCAATGTAGATCAATACTCCCTGGGGGTCCCTCTATATGTGCTGAGTATTCAGGCTGCAGAGAGGTGGAGGAGGAGATTTTTTTTATTTGTAGCATTTATTGTATGTGGAATCTGCGCAGAGGAAGCCTCTGAAGGCTGAAATGATGCAGAAGAAGAAGAGCGGAGAGAAGAAGAGCGGAGAGAAGAAGAGAGGAGAGAAGAAGAGAGGAGAGAAGAAGAGCTGAGAGAAGAAGAGCGGAGAGAAAAAGAGAAGGAGAGAAGAAGAGCGGAGAGAAGAAGAGAGGAGAGAAGAAGAGAGGAGAGAAGAAGAGCTGAGAGAAGAAGAGCAGAGAGAAGAAGAGCGGAGAGAAGAAGAGAGGAGAGAAGAAGAGCTGAGAGAAGAAGAGCGGAGAGAAAAAGAGAGGAGAGAAGAAGAGCGGAGAGAAGAAGAGAGGAGAGAAGAAGAGCTGAGAGAAGAAGAGCTGAGAGAAGAAGAGAAGAGAGAAGAAGAGAGGAGAGAAGAAGAGAGGAGAGAAGAGGAGCTGAGAGAAGAAGAGAAGAGAGAAGAAGAGAGGAGAGAAGAAGAGAGGAGAGAAGAAGAGAGGAGAGAAGAAGAGAGGAGAGAAGAAGAGAGGAGAGAAGAAGAGAAGAGAAAAGAAGAGAAGAGAGAAGAAGAGAAGAGAGAAGAAGAAAGGAGAAGAGAAGAGAGGAGAGAAGAAGAAAGGAGAGAAGAAGAGCTGAGAGAAGAAGAGGAAGAGAGAAGAAGAGAAGAGGAAGAAGAGACATGAGAGAAGAAGAGTGGAGAGAAGAAGAGCGGAGAGAAGAAGAGCGGAGAGAAGATTCCCACAGTAATGACGACAACGCGATTACAATGTATAAAATCCTCCATCATTCCCCGCATGCTATTATTATTATTATTATACATTTATATAGCTCTGACATATACACAGTGCTGTACAAAAAAAGCCATTTACATCAGTCTCTGCACCAGAAGAGCTTACACTCTACTGTCCCTCCAGAGTCACACGCTATTATTACTGTTATTAGTAAATTTATCATTATTATTTTTTCTTGTGAAAATTTTTTTTTATCATTAGTATAATACATTTACATTTTATATCTCTGACATATACCACAGTGATGTACAGAAAAACACCAAGCCAGTCAAATCAGTCTCTGAAACCAGAGGAGCTTACACTCTACTGTCCCACCACTGTCACACACTGTTATTACTATTATTATGAATTTTATGATTATTTTTTATTTACATTTTATAGCTCCGACCTAGATCACAGTGCTGTACAAAAAAAGCACTGAGCCATTCACACCAGTCTCTGCACCAGAGGATCTTACACTCTATTGTCCCTCCAGAGTCACACACTAATATTACTGTTATTATTAAATTTATCATTATTATAATAGCTTTACATTTTATATCTCTGACCTAGACCGCAGTGCTGTACAAAAAAACACCAAGCCAGTCACATCAGTCTCTGCATCAGAAGAGCTTACACTCTACTGTCCCACCACAGTCACACACTATTATTATGATTTTTATGATTATTTTTATTATTCATTTACATTTTATAGCTCTGACCTAGACCACAGTGCTGTACAGTGAACAATGAACCATTCACATTATAGCACTGACATATACCGCAGTGATGTATAGAGAACACAGTCACATTAGTCTCTGTACCAGAGAAGCTTACACTCGAATGTCCCCAGACTCCCCCCCCCCCCCCAATGGCCAAGCTTTATTATTATATTGCATCTATATAGCGCTGACATATACCGGAGGTGCTGTACAGAGAGCACTGGGCAAGTCACATCAGTCTCTGTATTAGAGGAGCTTACGCTCTAATGTCCCCACCATGGCCAAGGCTTTATTATTATTTTCTATTGCATTCATATAGTGCTGACATATACCAGAGTGCTGTACAGAGAACACTGAGCCAGTCACATCAGTCTCTGTACCAGAGGAGCTTACACTCTAATGCAAACCCCCCCCACACACACACACACACACACAGTCACACACTATTATTATTATACATTTATATAACGCTGACATATACCGCAGTGCTGTACAGAGAACACTGAGCCAGTCACATCAGTCTCTGTACCAGAGGAGCTTACACTCTAATGCAAACTCCCCCCACACACACACAGTCACACACTACTATTATTATACATTTATATAGCGCTGACATATACCGCAGTGCTGTACAGAGAACACTGAACCAGTCACATCGGTCTCTGTACCCAGAGGAGCTTACACTCTAATCTCCCCACAGTCACACACTATTATTATTATACATTTATTTAGCTCTGACATATACCGCAGCGTTGTACAGAGAACACTGAACCAGTCACATCAGTCTCTGTACCAGAGGAGCTTACACTCTAATGCAAACCCCCCCCCCCCACACACACCCACACACACAGTCACACACTATTATTATTATACATTTATATAACGCTGACATATACCGCAGTGCTGTACAGAGAACACTGAGCCAGTCACATCAGTCTCTGTACCAGAGGAGCTTACACTCTAATGCAAACTCCCCCCACACACACACAGTCACACACTACTATTATTATACATTTATATAGCGCTGACATATACCGCAGTGCTGTACAGAGAACACTGAACCAGTCACATCGGTCTCTGTACCAGAGGAGCTTACACTCTAATCTCCCCCCACAGTCACACACTATTATTATTATACATTTATATAGCTCTGACATATACCGCAGCGTTGTACAGAGAACACTGAACCAGTCACATCAGTATCTGTGTTAAAGGAGCTTACACTTTAATGTCCACCTGCGACCACACGCTATTATTATAATACATTGTTATAGTGCCGGCATGTTCTGTAGTGCAGTACAGAGAACAATCACACCGGTCTCTGTGACACAGGAGCTTACACTCATTCCCAAGAGTAATAATGATGACAATGAAGAATATGATTACATTTTTATCTAATTCTCATATAATTCACAGCAATTTATTGAAAATGTTTGGACACTATTATTATTACTATAAAACATTTATAATTTATAGCTCTGACATACTCCATAGTGCTGTACGGAAACGTTGAACCGTTCACATAATTTGCTGCTCTAATGTCTAATGTCCCCCTACAGTGACACTATTATTATTATACACTTATATGGCTCTGACATATACTGCAGCAAGGTAACAAATTGAGGACATGTTAGTGGTAATGACAGTAGGGGAGTGTGCTGCTGGGTGTAGTGAGTAGTGGTGGTGGTGGGGGGGATGGGTAGTGAGAGGTGGGAGGATAGTGGGGGGGGGGGTAGTGAGTGGTGGGGGGTGTAGTGAGTGGTGGTGGTGGTGGGGGGATAGTGGGGGGGTAGTGAGAGGTTGAGAGTAGGAGGGGAGATAGTGGGGGGGGGTAGTGAGAGGTGGAGGGGAGATAGTGGGGGGGGTGTGAGTGGTGGGGGGGTAGTGGGGGGGGGAGTGAGAGGTGCAGGGTAGATAGTGGGGGGTAGTGAGAGGTGGAGGGGGGATAGTGGGGGGGTAGTGAGTGGTGGGGGGTGTGTGAGTGGTGGGGGGTGGTGAGAGGTGGAGGGGGGATAGTGGGGGGGTAGTGAGAGGTGGAAAGGAGATAGTGGGGAGGGGGGTAGTTAGTGGTGGGAGTGATAGTGGGGGGGGGGGTAGTGAGAGGTCGAGGGGGGTAGTAGTGGTGGGGGGTAGTGAGAGGTGGGGGGGGTAGTTAGTGGTGGGGGGGTAGTGAGAGGTGAGGGGGGTAGTGAGCGGTGGGGGGTAGTGAGCAGTGGGGTGGGGGGGTAGTGAGAGGTGGGGGGGATAGTGGGGGGGGGGTAGTTAGTGTTTGGGGTTGCAGTGAGAGGTGGGGGGGATAGTGGGGGGGTAGTGAGTGGTGGGGGGGTGGTGAGAGGTGGAGGGGGGGATAGTGGGGGGGGTAGTGAGTGGTGGGGGGATAGTGGGAGGGTAGTGAGTGGTGGAGGGGGGTAGTTAGTGATGGGGGGGTAGTGAGAGGTGAGGGGGGTAGTGAGCGGTGGGGGGTAGTGAGCAGTGGGGTGGGGGGGTAGTGAGAGGTGGGGGGGATAGTGGGGGGGGAGTAGTTAGTGGTTGGGGTTGCAGTGAGAGGTGGGGGGGATAGTGGGGGGGTAGTGAGTGGTGGGGGGTGGTGAGAGGTGGAGGGGGGATAGTGGGAGGGTAGTGAGTGGTGGAAAGGAGATAGTGGGGAGGTGGGTAGTTAGTGGTGGGGTGAAAGTGGGGGGTAGTGAGAGGTGGTGGGGGGTAGTAGTGGTGGGGGGGTTGTGAGAGGTGAGGAGGGTGTGAGTGGTGGGGGGTAGTAGCCAGTGGGGTGGTGGGGGTAGTGAGAGGTGGGGGGGATAGTGGGGGGGTAGTTAGTGGGTTGGGGTTGCAGTGAACAGTGGGAGGGGGGTAGTTAGTGGTGGGGAGGTAGTGAGAGGTGGGGGGGATAGTGAGATGTGGGGGGTAGTGAGCAGTGGAGTGGGGGGGTAGTGAGAGGTGGGGAGGATAGTGGGGGGGTAGTGAGTGGTGGGGGGTAGTGAGAGGTGGGGGGGATAGTGGGGGGGTAGTGAGTGTGGGGGGTATGAGAGGTAGGGGGGATAGTGGGGGGGGTAGTGAGTGGTGGGGGGATAGTGGGGGGGTAGTGAGTGGTGGGGGGGATAGTGGGGGAGTAGTTAGTGGTTGGGGGTGTAGTGAGAGGTGGGGGGATAGTGGGGGGGATAGTGGGGGGGTAGTGAGTGGTGGGGGGGTAGTGAGAGGTGGGGGGATAGTGAGTAGTGGGGGGGTTTGTGGGGGGATAGTGAGAGGTGGGGGGATAGTGGGGGGGATAGTGAGAGGTGGGGGGATAGTTGGGGGGGGGGGGGGGGAGTGAGAGGTGGGGGGGTAGTGATAGGTGGGAGGATAGTGAGAGGTGGGGGGGATAATGGGGGGGGGGATAGTGAGAGGTGGTGGGGGTGTAGTGAGAGGTGGGGGGGATAGTGGGGGTGTAGTGAGAGGTGGGGGGTAGTGGGGGTGTAGTTAGTGGTGGGGGTAGTGAGAGGTGGGGGGATAGTGGAGGGGGGGGATAGTGGGGGGGGGGGGGTAGTGAGAGGTGGGGGGGATAGTGAGAGGTGTGGGGTAGTAAATGGTGGAGGGGGGGGGATAGTGAGAGGTGGGGGGGATAGTGAGGGGGGGATAGTGAGTGGTGGGGGGGTAGTGAGTGTTGGGGGGATAGTGGGGGGGTAGTGTGGTGGGGGGTAGTGAGAGGTCGGGGGGTAGTTAGTGGTGGGGGGGCAGTGAGAGGTGGGGGGGATAGTGGGGGGGTAGTGGGGGGGATAGTGGGGGGGTAGTGGGGGGGATAGTGAGAGGTGTGGGGTAGTGACTGGTAGTGGGGGGGGATAGTGAGAGGTGGGGGGGTAGTGAATGGTAGTGGGGGGGGATAGTGACGGATCGGATCACATGGTGGTAAAGTGCTGATGAGTGCAGAGCCTGCAGAGTACAGAACGCAGCACTGCAGAGCCTCACCAGCTGAGCTATTATTGGAAGGGGATTCGCACACATCGCTGCCATCGCCGACGTCTATAAGTAACTTGAAACACGGCGAGTTGTCGGTGTGGAGAGAAGACGCTCATCTGATAGATAATACATTACATCTCCCCCCAGCCCTCCCTCCACTCTCACACAGTTTGTAGCGGCTCCTCTCCCGGACTAATATTGCTTTCTCTGATTTCACTGCACACTGTGAGCTTCTCACCATGTGCATTACAAACTGCAGCAAGTCAGACAGAGCCCGCCTCGTTTATTGGCTGAAGGACATCCAGCATCATCTAGCTTTTTCCATAGCTCCCAACTGTCCCTGATTTGGAGCAATGTCCTCTGTCCCTCTTTCCTCCTCATTTGTCCCTAATTTTGGTCTGATCTATATATTTGTATATAAAATTCACTTTTATCTATCAAAAAGGGATTTCCCAGTGCTAAACCTTTCATCTGATTTCTAAATTGCTGCATTTGTAAATTCCAAAAATCCAATATAAAGGAATATAAGCGGTGGTAAAAAAAAGCATTTGCGGGTTTAACTAATCATTTTTTATTGTATAATTCCCCTTTAAGGGGGCGTGGCAAGGGGTGTGTCCTCTGCCTACACACTTTTGCTAATAGGCGTCCCTCGCTGCCGTCTCAGAAAGTTGGGAGGTGTGATTTAAGGACGTTCTGTACAGCGCCCCACCACCAGCCATGGTCTGCCTCCATTGCATAGAGAAGCACAAAGACCAGTGATGATTCCGTTGCCAGTCACCTCAGTCTCTGCACCAGAAGAGCTTACAATCTAACCCCCCCCCCCCCCTTCCAGTCACATACTATTATTATTATACATTTATATAGCTCTGACATATACCGCAGTGCTGTACAGAGAACACTGAGCCAGTCACCTCAGTCTCTGCACCAGAGGAGCTTACACTCTAATGTCCCCCCCCACAGTCACATATTATTATTATACATTTATATAGCTCTGACATATACCGGAGTGCTGTACAGAGGACACAGTCACCTCAGTCTCTGTACCAGAGGAGCTTACACTCTAATATCCCGTCACACACTATTATTATTATACATTTATATAGCGCTGACATATACCGCAGTGCTGTACAGAGATCACTGAGCCTGGGACATCGGTCTCTGTACCAGAGGAACTTACACTCTAATGTCCCCTCCCCCACCGTCACACACTATTATTATTATACATTTATATAGCTCTGACATATACCGGAGTGCTGTACAGAGAACACAGTCACCTCAGTCTCTGCACCAGAGGAGCTTACACTCGAATCTCCCCAGACTCCCAATCATGGACAAGTTTTATTATTATCATATTGCATCTATATAGTGCTGACATATACCGGAGTGCAGTACAGAGGACGCTGTAGAGCAGTAATGATGTCATTGGGTCCTAAATAAAGTATATAATGAAGACAGAATCAGGGAAGTCAATATATATAAGCAGGTTAACCACTTAACCGCATGTCGACCAGCCGCTGCAGTTGTACTGCAGCAACATGGCTCGGCTGCGCGAATCGCCGTCATGTTAAGTCAGTGACATAGACAGCCACTAGGGGGCGCGTGCGTGCCCCCCTGCTTGCCCACGGATCCAATGGGAGTGCCCGGCGGTCGCAATCACCGGGGCACGCGGAGAACCCGAGATCTGTGTGTGTAAACGCACAGTTTCTGGTTCTCCGAGGGGAGGAAGAGACTGATCATCTGTTCATAAAGAGTATAAACAGCGATCTGTCATCTCCCTTACACAGTCCCCTCCCCCCTTCAGTTAGAACACACACTAGGACACACTTAACCCCTTGATCGCCCCCTAATGGTTAACCCCTTCACTGCCAGTGACATTTTTACAGTAATCAATGCAATTTTATAGCACCGGTCGCTGTATAAATGACAATGGTCCCAAAAAAATGTGTCCAAATTGTCCGACGTGTCCGCCATAATGCCGCAGTCCCAAAAAAGATTGAAGATCGCTGATATTACTAGTAAAAAAAATAATAATAATAAAAAAAGCCATAAATCTATCCCCTATTTTGTAGACGCTATAAATTTTGCGCAAACCAATCAATATACGCGATTTTTTTTTTTTTTACCAAAAATATGTAGAAGAATACGTATCGGCCTAAACTGAGGAAAAAAAAAATATTTTTTTATATATTTTTGGGGGATATTTATTATAGCAAAAAGTAAAAAATACTGCGTTTTTTTCAAAATTGACGCTCTTTTTTTGTTTATAGCACAAAAAATAAAAACTGCAGAGGAGATCAAATACCACCAAGAGAAAGCTCTATTTGTGGGGAAAAAAGGACGTCAGTTTTGTTTGGGAGCCACGTCGCACGACCGCGCAATTGTCAGTTAAAGCGACGCAGCGCCGAATCGCAAAAAGTGCTCTGGTCTATGGGCAGCCAAATGGTCCGGGGCTGAAGTGGTTAAGGTCCGCCATATGGTAGTTTTACCCCACCATAGGGCGGGTGTGTGATTGTGATGGGATAATAGAATGTTATGTCAGCTCAGCGTGAAGCGCTCTGCGTCCTTATCTATCAGGACAGACGTCTGTACGCGGCTCATGTACACTGCCGGGGGGGGGGGGGGGGGAATCTGCAGATAAACTCCCCGCAAGAAGGAGAATATGAATTCTATCACCTTTGCATTGGCACAACTACAGGAGAACCCCTCCCCCCCCCCCCAGGTAATGGGGAAACCCACCTACCTGCTGAGACAGGCAATAAAGTGTTCACTCTTTAAATGCTTTTAAAAAATATGCATGGCATGGCGTCTAAGGGGTTAAAACTGAATCCGTGTAGCTATAAAAATGTATAATAATAATAATAGTGTATGATTGTGATGGGATAATAGAGTGTAAGCTCCCCAGGTGCAGAGACTGATGTGACTGCATTACATTAGAGTGTAAGCTCCTGAGACTGATATGAATGACTCAGTGTTCTCTGTACAGCGCTGTGGTATATGTCAGAGCCATATAAATGTATAATAATAGTGTGCGACTATGGGGGGGGGCATTAGAGTGTAAGCTCCTGAGACTGATATCAATGACCCAGTGTTCTCTGTACAGCGCTGTGGTATATGTCAGAGCCATATAAATGTATAATAATAGTGTGTGACTATGGGGGGGGGGGGGCATTAGAGTGTAAGCTCCTCTGGTGCACAGACTAAAGTGACTGGCTCAGTGATCTCTGTACAGCGCTGTGGTATATGTCAGAGCTATATGCAGAATACATAGGCAGCCTAAGACCAACCTTTCACACAGGTGCAGTGTAGTGTATGGGCGGCCCTACATGCTGCGCGAAAAAAGTGTGCAAAAAAAAAAAGTGACACAGCAGCGTCGTTCGATGTGACCGCAGCCTTAGATAGAATAAAATCAGGACTTTGGTTGCTATTGGGAACACTCCATGCTTCTCTCTCCAGCACCGGATACATTGTTTCAGCGTCTTTCTCTTTCCTTCCATACAGACACATTCATTGGCCTGAACTTCCCTAGACATGGGGATAAAGACGGCGTTACCGCACTATGAGCTCGGCTTCTACGCCCTCGTCCTGTCCTGTGCCCTGGTCTATTCCTTGAATGGCATCTACGAAGCATCTCGAGGTACGCATTTTACTTTTACTAATTATTTATGAATAGAAAAAATAAAACTTTTTAAAGTGCATCTCTAAATATTTTTTGTTCGATTTAGATTTTTGTTGATTTTTAAGGGCAGGGCCGGTGCTACCACTAGGCAAACAAGGCGGCCGCCTAGGGCGCCCTGCTGCCTAGGGGGCGCCCGGCCACTGGTTTTCCTACTTTCTTCTCTCTGCAGCAAGCAACTAAGTCTCAGCATCAGCAGGCAGCCGCAGCTCCGTTCACACATAGTGTCAGAGGCGCAGCAGTGGTGGAGGACTGTGTCTGTGTTCCGAATCCCGCAGCAAGCAAACATTCATTGATGGGCGCTGGTGAGGCTACATTTGATGGGCGCTGGTGAGGCTGCATTTGATGGGCACTGGTGAGGCTGCATTTGATGGGCGCTTTATTAAAAAGGTGGGATTTACATGGGCAGGGAAAAGGGGGTGGAGTCAACCAAGGGGGTGGGGGGGGGGCGGCAAAATGAGGTTTCGCCTAGGGTGTCAAAAATCCTTGCACCAGCCCTGTTTAAGAGGACTGTAATAGCAGGATCTCTAGCAGTCTCATGTAATGTCTCCAGCTTCTGTGACAGTCAGAATCATGCCCCCAGTTTCCTACAATGCCTTTATCAAGTTTTTTGACCTCTGACCATCTCCTGTAATATGTCCGCAGTGGCTGATCATCTCCTGTATCATGTCTGCAGTCTCTGACCCTCTCCTGTACTATGTCTGCAGTCTCTGACCATCTCCTGTAGCATGTCTGCAGTCTCTGACCATCTCTTGTATCATGTCTGCAGTCTCTGACCATCTCCTGTATCATGTCTGCAGTCCCTGATAATCTCCTGTAGTATGTCTTCAGTCTCTGACCATCTCCTGTAATACGTCTGCAGTCTCTGACCATCTCCTGTAATACGTCTGCAGTCTCTGACTGTCTCCTGTAATACTTCTGCAGTCTCTGACCATCTCCTGTAATACGTCTGCAGTCTCTGATCATCTCTTGTATCATATCTTCAGTCTCTGACCATCTCCTGTAGTATGTCTGCAGTCTCTGACAATCTTTTGTATCATGTCTGCAGTCCCTGATAATCTCCTGTAGTATGTCTTCAGTCTCTGACCATCTCCTGCAATACTTCTGCAGTCTCTGACCATCTCCTGTATCATGTCTGCAGTCTCCGACAATATTCGAATTCATGTCTGCAGTGTCTAACTGCTTTCTGTAGCATTACGGTGAATCTAACGTGTGTACATTACACATTTCTGACCCCTGCACACTGTATGTTAACGTGTAACATATCATAACGTGTTTCTGTTAAAAAAAAAATCATAACATAAAGTGTTACTTTGTTTAGCGCTCACCCCCTCAGGGGCTGCTGGAAATAACCCAGATCTCCCTTACGTGCTCGGAGGCTGCCAGTCCGGGTCCCAGGCCAGGTAGAGGGTGCAGGATACTCCAAAACGCACGCACATTCTCAAGCAAAAGCCTTCATTAGCAGCCTTAAGTATTACTGGAGGTAGAGGTGACAGCCAGCTAGTCTGGGACTCTCTATGAGCAGTCACATTCCTTGTAGCTACCTCTGGCGTCTTACCCGAAAAGCACACTTGAAGCTCAAGGTGAAAGGACCTCCTCGCTAGTGATGGGCTCAGGCGTGTTTGGATCGAACCCACCAGGAGGAAGCCATCACTGCACACCGCCAATCATAGGCAGTGAGGCATTCACACACGCTGCCTATGATTGGTGGTGTTCAGTGCCGGCTTCCTGGTGGGTTTGATCCGAATACGCCCGAGCCCATCACTACTCCTCCCTATGTCCAAAGACAGCCCCCCAACCAGCTTCCCTGCAACACTCTTTAGGGTTTCTTCTCCATCCCAGTTTCCACAGGTAGTGTCTTCCAGCAAATCTCTTTAAGTCCAGCTTCCTCCACAGCCAAGCCCACAGCCAGGCACATGAAGGGGCCTAACAGCCTTTCTGTAACACATAGGCTGCCTCCCAGGGAGGAGACCCCATGAGATAGAGAGGGCTTTGATTGGACCCTCCCAAACATTTATCTTCTCCCCACCCACACCTTATGGGCCTTCCTCACAGGGATTGGCTGAGGTAAGATTAATATTCATAATCTAGTGGCGAACCTTCCTTAGGGCCGGACTGGGAATAAAAACAAGCCCTAGAAAAAATTTCATACCAGCCCCAACCCAACATCATTATGTAATTTTCTTATTCATAAAAGGGAAATCCGTGCATTTTAAAGCACATTTGAAGAGTGTATTATGTATAGATAAGACATATATGAAAGCACATAGGGCTTTATATATACAGTATCTCACAAAATTGAGTACACCCCTCACATTTTTGTAAATATTTTCTTCTATCTTTTCATGTGACAACACTGAAGAAATGACACTTTGCTACAATGTAAAGTAGTGAGTGTACAGCTTGTATAAAAGTGTAAATTTGTTGTCCCCTCAAAATAACTCAACACACAGCCATTAATGTCTAAACCGCTGGCAACAAAAGTGAGTACACCCCTAAGTGAAAATGTCCAAATTGGGTCCAAAGTGTCAATATTTTGTGTGGCCACCATTATTTTCCAGCACTGCCTTAACCCTCTTGGGCATGGAGTTCACCAGAGCTTCACAGGTTGTCACTGGAGTCCTTTTCCCCTCCTCCATGATGACATCACAGAGCTGGTGGATGTTAGAGACCTTGTGCTCCTCCACCTTCCATTTGAGGATGGCCTACAGATGCTCAATAGGGTTTAGGTCTGGAGACATGCTTGGCCAGTCCATCATCTTTACCCTCACCTTCTTTAGCAAGGCAGTGGTTGTGTAGGAGGTGTGTTTGGGGTCGTTATCATGTTAGAATACTGCCCTGCGGCCCAGTCTCTGATCATGCTCTGCTTCAGTATATCACAGTACATGTTGGCATTCATGGTTCCCTCTAAGATCTGTAGCTCCCCAGGGCCGGCAGCACTCATGCAGCCCCAGACCATGACACTCCCACCACCATGCTTGACTGTAGGCAAGCATGGTGACACACTTGTCTTTGTACTCCTCACCTGGTTGCCGCCACACACGCTTGAACCAAATAAGTTTATCTTGATCTCATCAGACCACAGGACATGGTTCCAGTAATCCATGTCCTTAGTCTGCTTGTCTTCAGCAAACTGTTTGCGGGCTTTCTTGTGCATCATCTTTAGAAGAGGCTTCCTTCTGGGACGACAGCCATGCAGAACAATTTGATGCAGTGTGTGACGTATGGTCTGAGCACTGACAGGCTGACCCCCCACCCCTACAACCTCTGCAGCAATGCTGGCAGCACTCATACATCTATTTCCCAAAGACAACCTCTGGATATGATGCTGAGCACGTGACCTCAACTTCTTTGGTGGACCATGGTGAGGCCTGTTCTGAGTGGAACCTGTCCTGTTATACCACTGTATGGTCTTGGCCACCGTGCTGCTGCTCAGTTTTAGTGTCTTGGCAATCTTCTTATAGCCATCTTTATGTAGAGCAACAATTGTTTTTTTCAGATCCTCAGAGAGTTCTTTGCCATGAGGTGCCATGTTGAACTTTCAGTGACCAGTATTGTTAGTAGTAAGGTTGAATAAAGGCACCAGTCCATCCTGAGTGGGTCTACAATTGTCCCTATCCCTCTACATGTGTCTCATTAAGATGCTCATCTATTATATTATCATTTATTTAAGGTATCCATATAGCACCGTCAATTTTTATGCAGCGCTCCACACATACATTGCACACTCACATCAGTCCCTACCCTCAAGATGCCCACAATCCAAGATCCCCAATTCACATTCATTCATATATTAGGGACAATTTTGGACAGAAGCCAATTAACCTACCAGCATGTCTTTGGAGTGTGGGAGGAAACCGGAGTACCTGGAGGAAACCCACGCAGGCACAGGGAGAACATGCAAACTCCAGGCAGGTAGTGTTGTGGTTGGGATTCGAACCAGCAACCCTTTTTAATGCTAGGCAAGAGTGCTACCCACTACACCACTGTGCCACCCAAATATGTATGGGAGAGTGAGAGTGATAACACCAAATTTAACACACCTGCTCCCCATGCACACCTGAGACCTTGTAACACTAACGAGTCACATGACACCGGGGAGGGAAAATGGCTAATTGGGCCCAATTTGGACATTTTCACTTAGGGGTGTACTCACTTTTGTTGCCAGCGGTTTAGATATTAATGGCTGTGTGTTGAGTTATTTTGAAGGGACAGCAAATTTACACTGTTATACAAGCTGTACACTCACTACTTTACATTGTAGCAAAGTGTCATTTCTTCAGTGTTGTCACATGAAAAGATTTACAAAAATGTGAGGGGTGTACTCACTTTTGTGAGATACTGTAGATATATATATATATATATATATATATATATATATATATATATATATCAATATATATATATCAGCAAATTCCAGTTAAAAGTGGAGCAATCATCAAGGGGGACACCAGGGACTCTGGGAACGTTGGGAGATGGGAAGGCTCTGGTGACCAGAGACCACCTTCCGCAGAAAGAATACACAAAGGTAAGGAGGGGTGGGTTACTGATATGAGGAGGAACCTTTTATATCAGTGCCCCCTTACATTATTGTATTCACTCCCCTTCTTACATTAGTGACCCCCCTCAGACTGGCCTAGTGGCGCTGTCACTGACCTCCTCTCAGGTGCACCGTGCAGGGCTCAGTCAGACGTCTCCAGCTTGGTGGCTCTGGTTTTATCCTATAGTCTCCTCTCCACAGTCCACACACATCTGACTTCTCCCATGACCCCCATCCTGGCGGCACTCCCACTCTTGACTCCTCTCCAGACTCCCTTAGAGACTGCAGACATTATATAAGACAAGAGATGGTCAGAGGTTGCGGACATGATACAGGAGATGGTCAGAGACTGTGCAGACATGATACAGGAGATGGTGAGAGGCTGCAGACATGATACAGGAGATGGTCAGAGGCTGCGGGGATAATACAAGAGATCAATGCAGCCTCACCAGTGCCCATCAAATGCAGCCTCACCGTGCCCATCAAATCCAGTCTCACTGTGCCCATCAATGCAGCCTCACTGTGCTCGTCCATGCAGCCTCACTGTGCCGGTCAATGTAGCCTACCTGACTGTGCCCGTCCATGCACCCTCACTGTGCCCATCCATGCAGCCTCACTGTGCCCATCCATGCTGCCCCATTGTGCCCCTCCATGCAGCCTCACTGTGCCCGTCCATGCAGCCTACCTGACTGTGCCCATCCATGCCGCCTCACCGTGCCCATCCATGCAGCCTTACTGTGCCCGTCCATGTAGCCTCACTGTGCCCATCCATGGAGCTTCACTGTACCCATCAATGCAGCTTTACTGTGCTTGTCCATGCAGCTTTACTGTGACCATCCATGCAGCCTCACTGTGCCTGTCCATGCAGCCTCACTGTGCCTGTCCATGCAGCCTTACTGAGCCCATCCATTCAGCTTTACTGTGCGCATCAAATGAAGCCTCACTGTGCCCATCAATAAGCCTCACTATGCTCATCAATGCAGCCTCACTGTGCCCATCAATGCAGCGTCCCTGTGCCCATCAATGCTGCCTCACTGTGCCCGTCCATGCAGTGTCACTGTGCCTGTCCATGCAGCCTCACTGTGCCCATCAATAAGCCTCACTGCCCATCAATAAGCCTCACTGTGCCCATCAATAAGCCTCACTCTGCTCGTCCATACAGCCTCACCAGTCAGTGCCTGGATTACGCACAGCGGTCACGAAGCTGAGTCTGAAATGTTCAGCCGCACTGTGACAAAGGTCCCGCCTCCTCCTAGACCAGCTTGTGTGATAGACAGAACACTGCGTCTGTTTCCTGCCATTAGATCAGTGTTCTATCTATCACACGAGCTGGTCTAGGAGGAGGCGGGACCTTTGTTGTCACAGCGGCCGAACATTTCAGACTCAGCTCCTTGACACAGCAGGGAGACCGCCGTGCGTGACATGTAAATAAGAGCAGGAGGGGAACACTGCAGCCGCAGCTCAAATCGGCCCCAGGGCAGGTGGCCTACCGGGAAATGTCCTGGTATCCCGGTAGGCCAGTTCCAGCCCTGACGCTCCTACTCTATTTCTGGTAGCTTCTTCCAGAAGCAGGCAAAAACAATCAACCACCAGGCTTAGGCATGATCCTGATCAGACCTGAAAAATAAATTGCTGCTCAACTAAAGTACAGCAGAGCCAAAAACGAAATGTAGCCAGGGCAAGGTGCCATATCTGCGTCGTTTCAGATCTGGAGACTGTCTGACACTTTTACTGAGCTCATTCGTTTTCACACAATTTTTTTTATTACCTTAACAAGTACTTGATTTACATTTTGACAGATAACGAGAACCGCAAGTCATTTAAGGAAAATGTGAAGACCGGGTGGTATTACTTTGGCAGGAAAATGGTAAGCAAGGTCGATGAAATAAAATCAAATAATGTCGCAGCCTCACCTAGTGGCTGGTTAGACAATTTTTTATGGAGTAATAAAATGTTGTCTTGCAGGATGCAGCGGACTTCGAGTGGGTGATGTGGTTCACCACGTTTCGAAATTACATCATATTCGCCCTCTCGGGTCACGTGATCTTCGCCAAAATCTTCTCTCTTCTCATCCCACAGGTGCGTCCTCTCCAGCATGCTGTAAAACCATTGTGCAGACTTTAAAGAGTATGTAAACCCGACATTTCATATTCCTGACATGTGGCTGCTGTACCATGTACTTGTATGAGAAAGTCTGATGTTCTCTTTGTATTGCTTCCTTTGTGAGAAATCTCTGGTGTTCCTGCCAGTCCTTCTGCTTTCCTATTAAAATCTGACCACACTGAGCAGAAGAGCACACCATGGTCAGTTCTCTAGCTGTGCTGGGAACTCAGCCTGCTCTCCTCCAATGATCAGACTTGTCCTGACACCTAACTCCCCCCCCCCTTGCACGGCCATTCACTGGGAAGCTCAGTGTGCTGCTTCTCCCCCCACAG
Source organism: Lithobates clamitans (assembly GCA_037952925.1). Classification (NCBI taxonomy): domain Eukaryota; kingdom Metazoa; phylum Chordata; class Amphibia; order Anura; family Ranidae; genus Lithobates; species Lithobates clamitans. The sequence continues at coordinate 68,186 of JBBGZY010002535.1, read as the reverse complement.
TTATTATGCAGGTGAGTACAGGAGGAAGAATTTTATCACTTATAAAAAAGGAAATAAAAGGTATTTATAATGTATTTTTATATTTATAGTGAGGGGAAAAAAGTATTTGATCCCTTGCTGATTCTGTACGTTTGCCCACTGACAAAGAAATGATCCGTCTATAATTTTATTGGTCGGTTTATTATAACAGTGAGAGACAGAATAACAACAAAAATATCCAGAAAAAATACATTTCAAAAAAGTTATAAATTGATTTGCATTTTAATGAGTGAAATAAGTATTTGATCCCCTATCAATCAACAAGATTCCAGTATCCCTGGTGTCTTCTATACAGGTAACGAGCTTAGATTAGGAGCACTCTCTTAAAGGGAGTGCTCCTAATCTCAGCTTGTTACCCGCATAAAAGACACCTGTCCACAGAAGCAATCAACCAGATTCCAATCTCTTCACCATGGCCAAGACCAAAGATCTGCCCAAGGATGTCGGGGACAAGATTGTAGACCTACACAAGGCTGGAATGGGCTACAAGACCATCGCCAAGCAGCTTGGTGAGAGGGTGACAACAGTTGGTGTGATTTTTTGCAAATGGAAAAATACAAAATAACTGTCAATCATACAAGATCTCACCTTGTGGAGTTTCAATAATCATGAGAACGGTGAGGAATCAGCCCAGAACTACACGGGAGAATCTTGTCAATGATCTCAAGGCAGCTGAGACCATAGTCACCAAGAAAACAATCGGTAACACACTACGCCGTGAAGGACTGAAATCCTGCAGCGCCCGCAAGGTCCCCCTGCTCACGAAAGCAGATGTATAGGTCCGTCTGAATTTTGCTAATTAACATCTGAATGATTCAAAGGAGAACTGGGTGAAAGTGTTGTGGTCAGATGGGAACAAAACCAAGCTCTTTGGTATCAACTCAACTGTTTGGAGGAGGAGGAATATTGCCTATGACCACAAGAACACCATCCCCACCGTCATACATTTTGCTAAGGGGACAGGACAACTTCACCGCATCAAAGGGACGATGAACGGGGCCATGTACCCTCAAATCTTGGGTGAGAACCTCCTTCCCTCAGCCAGTGCATTGAAGATGGGTTGTGGATGGGTATTCCATCATGACAATGACCTAATACACACAGCCAACGCAACAAAGGAGTGTCTCAAGAAGAAGCACATTAAGGTCCTGGAGTGGCCTAGCCAGTCTCCAGACCTTAATCCCATAGAAAATATGTGGAGGGAGCTGAAGGTTCGAATTACCAAACATCAGCTTTGAAACCTTAATGACGTGTAGAGGATCTGTAAAGAGGAGTGGGACCAAATCCCTCCTGAGATGTGTGCAAACCTGGTGGCCAACTACAAGAAACGTCTGACCTCTGTGATTGCCAACAAGGGTTTTGCCACCAAGTACTAAGTCATGTTTTGTGAGGGGGTCAAATACTTGTTTCACTCATTAAAATGCAAATCAATTTATAACTTTTTTGAAATGCGTTTTTCTGGATATTTTTGTTGTTATTCTGTCTTTCACTGTTAAAATAAACCGACCATTGAAATTATAGACCGATCATTTCTTTGTCAGTGGGCAAACATACAAAATCATCAAATCAAATACTTTTTTCCCTCACTGTATACACAAATATTTTGCATCTCATTTCTATTTTAAACTGAATAGGTTATTTTGCAAGGTGATTGTTTACAGTTACTTTAAGGGAAACTAGTAATTTTACACAAATATGTATACTATATGACCAAAATGTTGTTGACCATCACATCTATCTGAGCTTGTTGGACATTCTATTCCAAAACCAGGGACATTATTATGGAGTTGCCCCCTCCCCGCCTTTGTGACTATAACAACCTCCACTCCTCTGGCAAGGCTTTCAGGATTTTGGAGGTTTGCCTCGAGGAATTTGTTCCCATTGAACCAAAAGAACATTTGAGAGGTCAGGTACTGATGTTGGATGAAAGACCTGGCCCAAAATATGTCTTTCAAATTTATCCAAAAGGTGTTCAGTAGGGTTGAGGTCAAGTATTGATGTTGAATGAGAAGACCTGGCTCACAATTGGCTTTCCAATTTATCCCAAAGGTGTTTAGTAGGGTTGAGGTTAGGCATTTCTGTTGGATGAGAAGATCTGGCTCACCATTGGTGTGCCAATTCCTCCCAAAGGTCTTCAGTAGGGTTGGGGTTAGGTCCTAATGATGGATGAAAAGACCTGGCTCACAATTGGAGTTCCAATTCATTCCAGTGGTGTTCAGTAGGGTTGAGGTCAGGTCCTAATGTTGGATCAGAAGACCTGGTTTACAATCGGCCTTCCAATTTATCACAAAGGTGTTCAGTTAGGTTGAGGCCAGGTACTGATCTTGGATGAAAAGACCTGGCTTACAATTGGCCTTCCAATTTATCACAAAGGTGTTCAGTTAGGTTGAGACCTGGCTCACAATTGGCCTTCCAATTTATCACAAGGGTGTCCAGTTATGTTGAGGTCAGGTACTGATGTTGGATGAGAAGACCTAGCTCACCATTGTAGTTCCAATTAATTCCAATGGTGTTCAGTAGGGCTGGATGAGAAGACCTGGTTCACAATTGGCCTTCTAATTTATCCCTCAGTAGGGTTGAGGTCAGGGCTCTGTCCAAGACACTTGAGTTATTCTACGCCAAACTGGTCAAACCATGTTTTTAGGTAGCTGGCTTTGTACACATGGGGCACAGTCATGCTGGAACAGAAACGGTCCTTCACCAAACTGTTACCACAAGGTTGGAGGAGAACAAGTGTATAAAATGCCTTTGTATGCTGTAACATTAACTGTACCCCCTTAACTGGAAACACCTGAACTCAATCGTTTAGAGGGGGGTTCATATATATATATATATATATATATATATATATATATATATATATATATATATATATATATATATATATATATAACCATAAGTAAAAATGGCTCTGGTCCATTAAAGGATACCCAAAAGCCCTGAGATTACTGCGGGGAGGGCGCCATCTTGGATGTGATGTCAGACGACCCAGGCCAAGATACTTCCCCTTCTTTCCTCCCCTGCAGCTACACAATAGGTTACCTAGGAGTGTGAGAGGAGGGTGGAGGAGCTGGGCCAAAACCCTCAACTAAGAGAAGAAAACAACGCAGGAGGGGGCTGTGATAGGGAATTGACTCTTCCTGGATAGGTTGAATTCCTTAGCAAGTTCAAAGGCACGTTTCAAGTGCATAAAAATTGGTAATGCAAAGTAAAAACACTGCAAGTAAGCATTGGAAATTCTTGATTTATCCATGCTTGTACTTGCATTTTTTGTTGGTGACAGGAGGCCCAATTCACAAAGCTACAATACCAGGATAAGGATACTTATTTGCAAAAAAAAGTGACAGTTATTTTCAGCTGAGTCCAGTGAGACTTAAAGCTAACAGTCACATGGCTAAAATAAAGATCCTTATTCTTGTGTTAAAGCTTGGTGAATTGAGCCTAGGGTCTCTTTAAAATCTGTTTTGTTTTTTTTTGTAACTCAACCCTTAATTTATGATCAGTTGTTTTTTAATTCTTTAATTCTTGGAAAGGTCTCCTCTGTTGAATGACGAGGCTTGTCTCCTCACAGTACAGGTCCTGGGTCTACATGCTGTATGGGGTCCTAACCGTGCTCGCCATCATGGGTACTAATTATGTGATGCTCATCCTATCTCACTGCCTCCTCCTCTATACCGTCTCCCTGGTGAAAAACAAATGGGTGGTCTTCGCCGCCGGCCTGTGCAGCCTCGCGACCTTCAAGATGGATACTTTCAACATCTGGCAAGTATGTTTTCTGGGTTATCGCAGAGAAGATGATGGAATTAGGGACAGTGATTGACTATGATAACATTACCTTTAAATAAAATTAATTAGGCCCAGTTCTATACATTCCACAATAATTTTACGGAAGCATCCCTCTCACTTCCAGCTTCCGGGCTACCTCTGCAGAACCTTACTACAATATAGGCACAATGTAAAAAGCTTTGTCATAAAGATAAGGATTGTTGTTCGAAACCTCATTCCATTTAGCTGAAAATAACTGTCACTTTTTTTTCCCCTAAGTCTGTCAGCTTTTTAAATCCAGCCAATTTCCCAGAATGTATGGGCTTGGTAACTGTTAGAATCGGGCACGCCTAGTGACTTTTTAAGCTGCCCATACATTATACAATTTTCTTATTCAATTTCCTTTAGATTTACCTTCAACTGTGTAATGCAAGGGCCTGCCTGATAGCATACAAATTGAAAGTGTTTAGATTTGACCTCATATTACAGGGGTCTCCAAACTGCAGCCCTGGGGCCAGATGCGGCCCATTGCTTGCCTTTATCCGACCCTTGGGGCACTATTCCTTCCACTGACACCAACAATGGGGCATCATTCCTGTTGCTAACACCAGCAATGGGGCACAATTCCTTCCATTGACACCAATGATGGGGCACAATTCCTTCCATTGACACCAACGATGGGGCACAATTACTTCCATTGACACCAATGATGGGGCACAATTCCTTCCATTGATACCAACAATGGGGCACAATTCCTTCCATTGACACCAATGATGGGGCACAATTCCCTCTATTGACAACAGCGATGGGGCACAGTTACTTCCATTGACATCAACAATGGGACACAATTCTTTCCATTGACACCAACGATGGGGCACAATCCCTTCCATTGACACCAATGATAGGGCACAATCCCTTCCATTGACACCAATGATAGGGCACAATTACTTCCATTGACAGCAACGATGGGGCATAATTACTTCTATTGACAGCAATGATGGGGCACAATTCCTTCCATTGACAATAGCGATGGAGCACAGTTTCTTCCATTGACACCAACGTTGGGACACAATTCTTTCCATTGACACCAACGATGGGGCACAATTCCTTCCATTGACACCAACGATAGGGCACAATTCCTTCCATTGACAATAGCGATGGAGCACAGTTTCTTCCATTGACACCAACGTTGGGACACAATTCTTTCCATTGACACCAACGATGGGGCACAATTCCTTCCATTGACACCAACGATGGGGCACAATTCCTTACATTGACAGCAACAATGGGGCATTATTCCTTCCATTGACAATAGCGATGGAGCACAGTTTCTTCCATTGACACCAACGATGGGACACAATTCTTTCCATTGACACCAATGATGGGGCACAATTCCTTCCATTGACACCAACGATGGGGCACAATTCCTTACATTGACACCAATGATGGGGCACAACTCTTTCCACTGACACCAACAACGGGGCACTAGTCCTTCCACTGGGGCTATCAGCTTTTTAAATCCAGCCAATTTCCCAGAATGTATGGGCTTGGTAACTGTTAGAATCGGGCACGCCTAGTAACTTTTTAAGCTGCCCATACATTATACAATTTTCTTATTCAATTTCCTTTAGATTTACCTTCAACTATGTAATGCAAGGGCCTGCCTGATTGCATACAAATTGAAAGTGTTTATATTTGACCTCATATTACAGTGGTCTCCAAACTGCAGCCCTGGGGCCAGATGCGGCCCATTGCTTGCCTTTATCCGACCCTTGGGGCACTATTCCTTCCAGTGACACCAACAATGGGGCATTATTCCTGTTGCGGACACCAGCAATGGGGCACAATTCCTTCCATTGACACCAATGATGGGGCACAATTCCTTCCATTGACAATAGCGATCGAGCACAGTTTCTTCCATTGATACCAACGGTGGGGCACAATTCCTTCCATTGACACCAAGGATGGGGCACAATTCATTCCACTGAAACCAATGATGGGGCACAATTCCTTACATTGACACCAACGATGTGGCACAACTCTTTCCACCCACACCAACAACGGGGCACTAGTCCTCCCACTGACACCAATGATATGACATTGTTTACTCCAACTGGACACCAGGACATTTTCTACTCCCAATGACCCTAGTCCGCCCCCCTAAAGTCTGAAGAGCAGTAAACTGGCCCTTTGTTTAGAAAGTTTGGAGACCCCTAACATATTAGGTAAAATGTAATACAGGGTGTAAAGAAGGAAGGAAGAAAGGAGAAAGAACAGACAGAGGGAATACGGGAAAGAGGATCATAAAGGAGGAAAGGATGGAAAGAAGGAAGGAAGGAGTAAAGTGGGGGGCGAAAAGAAGGAAGGCAAATGGAAAGGAAAAGAAAGGCAAGTAATAGATCGCAAGGGTTGATAAGAAGAAAGGCAGGCAGGAAGGCAGAGAGAGGGGGAGAAAAGAAGAGTAGAGTGGAGGAAGGGAAGGAAGGTGGGGAGATAAGTTGGAGGAAGGAAGGTAGGGAGATAAGTAGGAGGAAGGGAGGTAGGGAGAGAAGTAGGAGGAAAGAAGGTAGGGAGATAAGTAGGAGGACGGAAGGTAGGGAGATAAGTAGGAGGAAGGAAGGGAGGGAGATAAGTAGGAGGAAGGAAGGTAGGGAGAGAAGTAGGAGGAAGGAAGGTATGGAAATAAGTAGGAGGAAGGATAGTAGGGAGATAATAGGAGGAATGAAGGTAGGGAGAGAAGTAGGAGGAAGGAAGGTAGGGAGAGAAGTAGGAGGAAGGAAGGGAGGGAGATAAGTAGGAGGAAGGAAGGTAGGGAGAGAAGTAGGAGGAAGGAAGGTAGGGAGATAAGTAGGAGGAAGGAAGGTGGGGAGATAAGTAGGAGGAAGGAAGGTAGGGAGATAAGTAGGAGGAAGGAAGGTAAGGAGATAAGTAGGAGGAAGGAAGGTAGGGAGATAAGTAGGAGGAAGGAAGGTAGGTCGAGAAGTAGGAGGAAGGAAGGGGGGAGGGGTGGAAGGGAAAGAAGAAAGGAAGATAGGTAGGAGGAAAGGTAGAGAGGAAAGAAGGAAAAAATGTAGGTGAGGAAGAAAAAGGAAAAAGCTGTTCGTTGGTTGGGATATTTTAGGCACTTACCAAACCCACAAATTTAAAATTAGAAAAATAATTAATTTGCCATACCATAAAAGACAATGTCACTAACAATAAAAGCAATTGGCTGATAGATGATATGATGACAGACAAAAGACCACCCTTCATATACGTATAGGCAGTTACACACGCCTTCATTATGTACAGAAGCCCCAACGTGTTTAGATTCTTAACAAATCTTCATCAGGGGGACAATGGGTGGTGGTCAACATGCAGCTTATAATATCATCAGCGGCTAAGATGAGATAAGTCCTCACATCAGAAACAAGATATACCTGTGCCAATCACTTGTACATGGATATAATCTAGAAGGTGCTAAAGGAGTGTGACCACATGTTAACACTAGAAACTCTGGATGGACCCTCTGCACACTGCTATATACCCTTTCTAGCAAACTTTGAAATGAAAAACAGGGATATTTAGTTCACACATATTGCAATACGTGTTTAATCTGGCAAACTACGTCAAAGTAATCCCTCTTCTGGCCAGTCCCTACTCTACCCTGCACAATGCAAATGCTCCTGTGAACACAATGCCAACATGGGGCAAACAGACACAAAATGGGGGAGTTGGACTGGCCATAAGAGGGATTATTTTGGTGTGGGGGATAGCTAGAAGAGCCCAAAGGGCCCTAGAGATCCCCAAGAAAGATTACAGTTCTAGTCCACTAAGGCACATACCCAAAAGGACAAGGAACCCTCCTCTTACCACCTATTCAATTCTCCAGAACAGAATGGCCTCAATGTGGGCGAGGGGGAGGGGAGAAGGATAGGAGAAAGGAAAGGAAAGGAAAGGAAAGGAAAGGAAAGGAAAGGAAAGGAAAGGAGAAAGGAAAGGACAGGAAGAAGGGTATGAAGGGAGGAGGGAATAAGGTGGTGGAGGAAAGGAAGGGTCATAGGAAAAAAGGAAGGAAGGTCTGTGGTGTTGAAGAATACTATGCTTTTGATAAATTTGAGTATTCAGTACATGATATCACTGTGATTCCAGTCTATGGTGAATTGGAGACACTGGCTAACGTCGTTCTGTGTTCTTTGGCTCCAGAGTGGTTTTGTTCCAGGATCCTTCAGTCTACAAGACATCCTCTTCTATGGTGGTGCTGGATTTAGCATCTTGCGTTGCATGAGCTTCGCGCTGGAGACGTGTGAAAGAAAAGAAGGATTCTACTCTCCCATTGACCTTCTCAAGTACAACTTCTACCTCCCATTCTTCTTCTTTGGCCCAATCATGACCTTTGACCAGTTCTACCAGCAGGTGAGTTCCAGGACCATGACGCCAGCCTCACCCAGCTCCTCAGCGTCTGTTGATAACATTGGAAAGAACCTGACACTGGGTCCAGACTGCTGGATGGTGAAACCGAAGACCTTCATTTTTCAATGAGGAAGATCGTGTGTTCCTACTAAGTAGGAATAACGATCTGTCTCCTCTGCCAGTCAGTCCAATCCCCTCACAGTTAGAACACGCCCATGGAGGGCACATTTTTAATCCCTTGATCGCCCCCTAGTGTTAACCCCTTCCCTGCCAGTGCAAAGCCACTGCGCAAATACAATGTGACATAAATAATTGCAATGATGGCCATTTTATTCCCTGGGGTCTCTGCTAAAAAAATATATATAATGTTTGGGGGTTAGAAATAATTTTCTAGCAAAAAATACTGATTTAAACAAAAATTACCAGAAAAAGCCAGGTCTTCAAGTGGATATTGAGCCCTGATAGGGTTGCCACCTTTTCTTCATGCCAAACCCCAAGGAGAGTAGTAATGCGGTGTGCATAGCATGCCACAGCAAACAGTGGGTGTGGCTAAAGTGCTCTTGCTGACATCATCGCCCTGCCCCCCCCCCCCAGTGATGTCGAACCTGCCCCCAGACAGCCGCCCACAGCTCCCAGACGGCAGCAGATTTGTGTGTGGCTATCTTGGCTACTTGGGGGAACGCAGCCCAGTCTGAATAATGTGTCTGGGTTTCAGCCTGCCTGAAACCCGGACACCTGAACCAGAACTGTCCGCGTGAATTCTGGGCAGGTGGCAACCCTAACCCCTGATCATAAGTATTAGAGAAAACGATTTTGAGATTGCTAAATTGCTGAAGTTTAAGGTCTGTAATCTGATGTTGGGTTGCTCGTGTCACAGGTATATGCCAGGTCGCTGACCCGCAAAGAGAACGAGATGTGGAACATTCGTGTCCAGGCCGTGGTCAATCTGCTGCTCATACTTCTGGTGAACGTTTTCTTCCACTTCCTGTACATTCTCAGCATCCCCTCCGACCTGAAATTTACGAACAAACTTTCAGACTGGTCTCTGGGTAACGTATTCCCTTTCCTGTAACTGTCACCCAGAATTGCTACATTCAGTGTTGTATAATGGTTTTGTGCTGCCCTAGGCAAGGCTAAAATCGGGGGGAGGGGGGGCTCCCCATCTAAATTTGTCCCACCCCACCTGCGGTGTACCGTTCTTGTCTCAGGGTCTGATGGTGAAGCTGCAGCCGTTCACAGTGAGGAGCTGCTGCTTCCTAGACATGTGCACTGACAAAAAATGTGTTCGTTTTCGTTTCATTCTTTTTTTTCTTTTTTCGGAAATTCTAATATTTCTAAAGTTCGGAAATTCAGAAATCCGAAAATTCGCATTTTCAAATTTTCGGATTTTCGGATTTCAGAATTTCGAATTTTCGGATTTCTGAATTTTTGGATTTCCGAATTTCAATTTTTCGTATTTCCAAATTTCTGGATTTTCGGATTTCCGAATTTCTGGATTTCCAAATTTCCGAATTTAGAATTTTCAGATTTCCGAATTTCCGAAATTTCGGAATTCGAAGATTCAATTAAAAAATTAGAAAATCCGAAAATTTGAAAATCTGAATAAAGAAAGAAAATCAGTAAAATTCAAAATAATAACTAACTAATAATAACTAACTATTAAATTATAGGTTTTGGAATTTCCTTTCAAATATGGCTGTTAGTGAAAGTAACAAATACGAATTTATCTGAAGTTATGAATTATCCGAAATAACAAATGCCGCATCTAAACAAATGGAATGGAACAAATTAATAATAAATAATAATAATAAAAAGGTTTTAGATGCGGCATTCGTTATTTCAGATAATTTGTAACTTCGGATAAATTCGTATTCGTTACGTTCACTAACAGCCAAATTTGAAAGGAAATTCTAAAACCTATAATTTAATAGTTAGTTATTATTAGTTAGTTATTATTTTGAATTTTACTGATTTTCTTTCTTTTTTCTGATTTTCGAAAATTCAGATTTTCGAATTTTTGAATTTCTGAATTTTCAAATTCCGAAAATCCGAAAATTCGGAATTCCAGAATTCGAAATTCGGAAATTCAGAAATCTGAAAATTCAGAAATTCGGAAATCGAAAAAATTCTAAATTCGGAAATTTGGAAAATTTGGAAATTTCAGAAACTGAAAAATTTGGAAATTGAAAAATTCGGAAATTGAAAAATTCGGAAATTCAGAGATTTCGGAATTAACGAATTTGTCAAAATTCGTTAAAAAACGAATTTTAAATTAAACTAATTGCACATGTCTACTGCTTCCTCATCAGACCCTGAGACAAAATTTGTTCAAGTGCCATATATAGAATTACTGCCCATGATCTGACGTTCATGGTGATGCCTCACATGTGTGGGACGAACGTGGTTTGCGTGCGCACGGGACCGACGGGGGGCACTTTCATTTTTTTTTTAACTATTATTTTACTTTTATTTTTAAAAAAGAATATAAACATCCTTTGTGACAGCAATAGGCAGTGACAGGTTCTCTTTAAAGCGGGGGTCCACCTATCTATCGTTTTGTTTTTTTTGAGTTCCTTCACAAACTTTTCTTCTCAGCATTACATACTCACATATTGTGTGTAATATGTCCGCCTGTGTCAGATTTTGTCGGAAAGAATAACTTATATTATTCACTGCAGGCGGTTTCCATCTTCATTGTGGGCATTTGAAGCCCACAAGCATTTATTTCCTGGATGTGGTGAATGCTGTGCTCCCAGCATTCACCGCTCGTTCCCGCACATGCTCAGTGGCATCCTGGGAAGCCTGAGACTAGCTCCCAGGAGTCTGGGAGAGGCTAGAAACATGCCTACTCCCATGGGAGGAGAACCAGGAAGTGCAAAAAAGAATAGAAAAATAAAAGGTAATTACGGCGATTTAAATTTTTTTAAACGGCATGTCAGCATCTAGGCAAGGAAGAGAATACACACAGATATTGTTCAAAATTTGGGTGGAACCCCGCTTTAAGATCCCAAATCCCTCCTCTGCACTTATAAACTCAAAATCACACCAAGATCGGTGTTTTTGAATGCATTTGATTTTTAAAAACTTGCGCAAACGGTTTTCCGAGTAAACCGGAAGACATTTCATGTCATCGCTTTCCGGTTTACTGTTACGAACAGCCGATCAAAGCCGATCCTGGCTTTGCTGGGCTGTCCGGCTGGTTGCTCGGGACTCTCGGTGGGATGGGAGAGCCTGAGAGAGCAAGAGAAGGCTGCGGGAGGGGGAGTAAGGTGCTCTTATTGCTATTCCAAGAAAGCAGACTGCCGTCTCTAAAAAAAAAAAAAAAAAAAGGATCGTCGCGGGTTGATGCCCGCAGCTGCACCCAATCCCGGTACAATCACTTAAAGGACAGGAAGTGGCTGAAGAGCTGCCTCTGCCCTTCTGCCTGGGGATGGTGCCACCACCCTAAAAAATGCCGCCCAAGGCAAACACCTTGTTTTCCTCGCGGTAGATACACCCCGGGTTACATAGATAAAATGGTTCTTCCATCTCACTAGAGTCAGCCGGGGCTGCAGTTGATGATTTCCTTCTCAGTAAAAAACTTTTTATTTAGCTTTACAGTAGAGAAACTTGCCGGTTGCCCATGATGGACCTCCTTCTAAAAAAAATGCTAGTTGCCTGGTTGGAATTTTAGTGGGTTGAGTGAAATATTGACTATACTTGAAAAAGCATGGAGCCAGTAAAGCAGCTTTATCCCCAACTCCAGACTTTTTTTTTTAACCCCTTCCATGAAGGATTGGCCGATCCTGTGACCACAGTGATTGGCTGTCACAGTAATCACATGATCGGGAGCCGGTCCCGCCAGCTACGGGTCATGAGCAGAGACTGTGAGCTGCCTTTGACAGCTCGGTCACTGTGCTGGGAGCGCACACTCAACATGGAAAGCTCTGCAACCCATGGACACATATGTGTGGCACGTGATCATTAAAGCCCACCATTTTTTGGTACATAGGCGGCAAGAGTTTAATTTTGTTATTATACTGGAAGGGATAATGATACGGATAGGTGACAATAGTAAACAGGCACCAACATCCCTGGGATTGAAATATGGACAGAGAAGTTTTGGTGGGGTTTTTAAAGGGGCCAGCAAGCACTAAATACAAGTAAAGAAGTACATAGTATATAAGTATTAAAAATCCCACCAAAACTTCTCTGTCTATTGTTATTATACTATTTTGTGTTATATTGTTTACTTATTTTATTTATTTATTGTTATTATATTTGTTTTTGTTATTTTTCTTATTTATTGTATTTATTGTTATTATATTATTTTTTATTACAGTGTATTGTTTATTATATTTATTTATTGTTATTATATTTATTTTTGTTATTATTTTGTGTTATATTGTTTATGTATTCATAGTTATTATGGAAAATTGAAAATTGTTACCAAAAACGTACTGTAATTTTCCTTTCCTGGCTCGGCTTCATGCCATCACTGCAGGTCAACTCAGTCCCTTAACCCCCCATAGGACCTTCCTGAATAGTATTATAAAAGGCAGGCAGTACCTGGTGTAGGTGTTCTCATAAAGAGCTTACGGTGGACCAGGGCAGGAATGTGCTGGCATGGCATGACGCCAAGCCAAGAAAAGAAAAGAAGAGTGGGGGCTGGAAATTTGAAGTCCAGAATTCTCAGATACATCTGGATGAGAGGGTTCTCAGGGCACCCCTTACATCAGATTTCCCCTTTACACCAGAGGCCGCAGTGCTCCCCCTCCTTAAATCAGGGTTCCCAGAGTATCCCTTATGTTGGGGTCCCCAGAGTTCTCCCTATACATCAGAGTCTGCAGAGTCCCTGCTTAAGGTGAACGGGAACTCTGCGAGTTCAGATGTAAAAGGGGACTCTGTGGACTCTGATGTAAAGGGGGACTCTTATTATTAACTTCACATGATTAGAAATGTTATTTATTAGCAAAATATATGTAAAGTTTATACAAAAAATAAAAATATTGCTGTGCGCCACTAAAGTGTTCGGGTTTGACTTGAAGAAAATATGGCAACCCTAGATACACAGCAACTACCAGGAACGTCCGGAGCAAGGACGTAATAAGAACACCTACACCAGGTACTGCCTGCCTTTTATAGTACTATTCAGGAAGGTCCTATGGGGGTCAAGGGGCCGAGCTGACCCGCAGTGATGGCATGACGCAGAGCCAGGAAATTTGTTTCATTTTTTTTTTTTCTATTATATTATTTCTGTGTTGTATTGTTCATTTATTTATTTATTTATTTATTTATTGTATTTATACTTACTATATTTGTTTTTGATATTTTTTTTGTTATATTATTTTTTGTTATTATTTTATAACTCCTTTATATTTACATTATATACACTGACTGGCCCTTACAGTTTATAAAAATGTGCCCTATTTACCCCGGCAGCGGGTCTGGCGTACTCCAACCTGGTATATGACTGGGTGAAGGCAGCTGTGATGTTCGGGGTAATAAATACCATCTCCAGATTGGACCACCTGGACCCACCGCAGCCCCCAAAATGTATCACCATGCTTTACGTCTTTGCCGAAACGTAAGTCAACACAATGCTGACATCAGCACCTTTATATAAATATGACCACTCCCTTCCTAGGGTACTAAGGCCATATTTAGATTTCGCAACAGGGCCTGCAGCTTATAATTAGCCTCCCACCATGTAAAACACTAAGGGGTCTATGATTTAAATTAAAAAAAAAACCAAAAAAAAAAACAGCATAGCCATTCTTTTAGCAGATTTTCAGCTACATTCATTTAGCGCAAAATGGGCTATTTTCTCTTCTGAATGTATAATCTTTTATTATTGGTAGTAGTAAAATACCTCGTTATGACCACTAGATTGAACTGTAGAACATAGAAAATAAATACGTCTTTGTAACCAGAGTTGCAGTGTAACAATTCTAGAGAACGCTAAAGGGAATTAGCAGATAAGGGTTACATTTATTTGCTAAAGGGCACACTGGCACCTGGGGGAGGGGATCAGAGGCTAGACATGTGCAATTCGTTTAGTTCCGAATTATTTTTTTACAGAATTTCGACAAATTTTCGGAAATATATGAATTAACGAAAACCCGTTTAACAAATTTTTCAGAATATTCGTAAATTAGAATATTAGAAAATTCGTATATATTCGTACTTTTGTAAATTCGTAAATTCAAAAATTCAGAAACCTGAAATAATAATTAACTAATAATAACTTAACTATCACTAACTATTAAATTATAGGTATTGGAATTTCCTTTAAAATTCGGCTGTTAGTGAACGTAACGAAAACATATTTATCTGAAGTTACAAATTATCCGAAATAACGAATGCCGTATCTAAATTAATGGATTGTAATTAATTAATAATAATAAATAACAATAATAAAAACGTTTTATTATTATTATTTATTATTAATTTGTTCAGTTCCATTTGTTTAGATGCGAGATTCGTTATTTCGGATAATTCGTAACTTCGGATAAATTCATATTCGTTACGTTCACTAACGGACAAATTTGAAAGGAAATTACAATACCTATAATTTAATAGTAAGTTACTATTTCAGATTTTTCGAATTTTCGGGTCTTTGGATTTTTGAATTTCGAATTTCCAAATTTCCAAATTTTCTAATTTACGAATGTACGAATTTTCGAATTTCCGAATGTACGAATGTACAAATTTACGAACGCACGAATGGGCGGATGTACGAATTTAAGAATGTACGAATTTACGAATGTACGAATGTAGGAATTTACGAATTGAGATCATAACGAATGACCCGAAAAAAAAACAATAAAAAAAAAAAAAAAACGAATGAAACGAAATTAAAAATGAACAAATATTTTTTTTGGTGGTGCACATGTCTATCTGAGGCCATGGTCTGTGGTGGAAATTGTTTAATTATTTTCCTACAATTTTTTTTTTTTTTCAAGGTTTGCCTTAGCATTTTTATAATTTGGAGGGAGCTACTAAATGATGGGACCTGGCATTTTTTCATGCAAGATCTTTTATCATTTTGATCCCAATGTTTTTGCCATGAGTTCAGCTAAATTGTTTCAAAGATTTAAAGTTTTGTAGAATAAGGTCAATTTTTTTTAATTGTTTTCTGTTTATTTTAGAATTTACATACATACATTTATTTTAGAATTGACATACATTATGGGACATAAAACAAAACAAGTAAAATCAAATCCTACAAACCAAAGAGTATGTTAAAGTAGAACTAAAGGCAAAACCTTTTTTCATTTTAGATAGAGTATTGAAGGGTTATAACCCTTGTCAGGTTTTTTTTTTTGGCCATCTGTGTCCCATTGTGGGATTTCCCTTCACTTCCTGTCCCATAGCCAAACAGTAAGTGAAAGGAAATCCCTCCAAAGTGAGGGAATCCCTAGTTGTCACCAGAACTAGTGTCCCCGATTAGAAGATTTCCCCTCTATTCCTGTTCTGGTGACAACCCAAAATTTGGAATTTTTGTTCACTTTCGGTGATAATGGTAAACAGGACAAATAGAGAGGGTGAATCTCTCTAATGGGGACACAGACAGCAATAAGAAATGACGGGGGTTTCAATCCCTCTCCACTGTATCCAACATAAAAATAAAAAAAGTTAAAGTTATACTTTAAGGCTCACTCGGCTAGACATGATGAGGAAATATGATGCATAACTCTACAGTCACACTATAGGATAAAAGAAGGGTTGAAATCTAAGCGCTATGCCACAGCTAAGAGGTCCAGATACAACTTTATTCCATTAAAGGTCAGGAATACAGATCAAGAAATAGCCAACGTGTTTCGAGGGTCTACATGCCTCCTTCATCAGGGCTAGAAAGAACATTAGAAAATTATCATGTCAAACTGACATCAATACAATGTCCCCTCAATGGGGTCATAATTAAAACCAAACAGTCAATAGTAATGAGAGTGTCAAAATAATTGCATACAAAAATAGAATATGAGTGCTGAACAAAAATAAGAATATGGGTGCTGAAAGATAAATAATGAAAAAAAAAAAATAATAATAATAACACTAATAATAATTATCACTATTATTAAAATGATACTGTCAGAAACCATGAAATCAGGCCAGGACAGAAGTACAGTTAAATCACACTTGTTTAATAATATAAGTAAAAAGAACAAACTTAGTCAAAACATAGCCAAAGTTCAGTAACTGGAACGGATAGTCAGCCAAGCCAGAAGTCAGGGATCAATGTAGTGGAACAGCAAGCAGGATCTGGAGCCAGAAGGGATGTCAGCAAAGCAAGTCTTAAACAGGAACGCAGGAGATAGTTTCTGTGATGTTGACCAAGGCGAAGGCAGAGATCCTCTGGACTGGACGGCTTAAGTAGGCAGGACTGACGAGCAGGATATCATCAACAGCTGAGTAACTGTGGAGAGATAGGAGCTGGCAATTAGCCGAAAGGTGAGTGGCCAGCTCAGAGAAGGAAGGGCCGAGCCCAGCCCTGACAGATACATTATGGATGAGATGTTAACCTAATAAAAAGAGAGAAAAGAAAAAAAAAACTTTCGAAACTGGTATGTGTATAAATTAAACCATACATTATATAGATTGTACAGTTGTAAAACGAAAGGGAAAAAAATATTAAACAAAATAAGTAATGTGAAGGGGACATTGTATTGATGTCAGATTGACATGATAATCTTACGTTCTTTCTAGCCCTGATGAAGTGGGCACGTAGACCCCCGAAACACGTTGGCTATTTCTTGATCTGTACTCTCGACTTTTAATGGAATAAAGTTGTATGTGGACCTCCAAGCAGTGGCGTGGCACTTAAATTTCAACCCTTGTTACATTACACTACAAGCCAAAGAGACTGTGGAGATCCTCTGGGGTGTAGAAACCGCCTGCCCAGGAATCAGATGATTTACACCAACATTAACACCTTAAGATAACAATACCAGTGAAATAAACCTACGGGTCCAGCGCTATCTTTCCACTTTCCTGCATCGTAGGATGAGGCCAACACCAGATACCGGGCATATACATGATATATCAACTAACTATATGGCACGTCACCTAGTGAAAGTGCATTTCTACTGTGAGAATGGGGCAAAAAATAAATGTTTTCCTCTGCTGGTCGAATATTTTTAGAAAAATATGGCATTTGGCCACTGTGTGGCGCTAAGTACCATAAGAATTTTCTATGATATTTTGCACCATCTAGTGGCCCAATATGGTATTTTCTCTTTTAAGCCAATTAAAAAGCATAGCGGCACAGGAAATAGCCTAATAACATTTTTTTTTTTTTTTTGCCCCATTCACACATGATGAGCATGCATGCACGTTAATGGCCAAATTGCTATGCAATTCATTATAAATACCCCCTATATGTCTATTCCTAGAGCCTTGATTGCATTTTTCTGCTGTTTCAGGCACTTCGACAGAGGAATTAATGACTGGCTGTGCAAGTGAGTACCATTGGGGTGACTGCTATCTCAGGATGATGTCTATGTGTTTATTAGCTGAGTCACAGATATTTTGAATCTCCTATGGTGCCAATTAAAGCCCACTAAAAAAACATAAACATTTATTTAATGTTTTCTTCCTTATTGACTTCAATGTACATTGTCAAAACTGTGAAATTTTGGTAAAATTTTCAGCTCTACTCATCCCTGGTCTTGGATACTCCAGCAGTGAGAATCCGCCGGGCATAAATCATGGCGCTGTTCCTCTCCACCTGGGAGTCTTAAATGTTTCTGCCCGACTTTGTGTCCCATCTCTTCCTGTTACATTCTTCATAATTAAAAATAAATAAAAACCCAGCAAGGATGGTGGGAACCCCTCATAAAGGGCACAGCTGGTATATGGGCCCAGGAATTCAGTACAGGGATGGTGGGAGTCCCTCATAATTGGCACAGCTGGTATATGGGCCCAGGAACTCAGCACAGGGATGGTGGGAACCCCTCATTATGGGCACAGCAGGTGTACAGACCTGGGAACTCAGCACAGGGATGGTGGGAGCCCCTCATAAAGGACACAGCAGGTGTACAGGCCTGGGAACTCAGCACAGGGATGGTGGGAGCCCCTCATAATGGGCACAGCAGGTGTACAGGCCTGGGAACTCAGCACAGGGATGGTGGGAACCCCTCATAATGGGCACAGCAGGTGTACAGACCCTCAACTCAGCACAGGGATGGTGAGAGTCCTTCATAATTGGTACAGCAGGTGTGCAGACCTGGGAACTCAGTGTAGAGATCTCACAGTAGAGTCCCTAAGAGACAGAGACATTGCCAGTGGTTTTAACTCTTCAGAATCCACCAGTGAAATATCAGCTCTGGGGGGACTGTCCCCATTTACATACTGTAGATGTAGAAGTGGCTGAACTCTGTCCATTTGATACTACCTGTGTATGCAATTACCTTCCTATTCATTCCAAAATGTTCTTTTTGGAGGAAAAGGGCAACGTTATTGTAGCGCCCTGGGGTTTAGTCAGGGAGCTCCTCAAAAATTGACTTGCCAGGGGTAGTCGCCCTGGTCAATTGTTAGAGATCCATTGATTTCTCCCTAAGTTTGGCCTTGTTGCACTTTTCTCTTCTACCGCTAGGTGGCCGGGTACTTGGTGGTACTAGATATGAGAGGGCAACCCAAGGTCAGATTATGGGTATATGGGGTATCTCAGCCAATGGCCAAGAGTTTTCTTGAATCCCCTGGCCTGCTGGGAGAACCTATATATTTGAGTGAGGTCAGGTGATCTGTGTTCTTTACCACCTGGACGACTGTCTGGGTGGACGTGTGTTGTACGCCATGGGGTGCTAGGCCGGAGATTGGGCCTATCCTGGGGACATCTGGCTGCCAGGCTGTGTGAGGGCCTATCCAGAAGTAAGAGAGCAGCGCAGGGTCGGGATTGCGGCTTGCAGTCCAACTATAAGCGATGGTTCTGCCAGCCGGAGAACGTGTCAGTGGTCGGAGGTTAAAGGGAAACTGTCACCACAAAGGGACCAGTAACCTTTACCAGGGACCACAGTGAGTAACTGAAGGAAGTACCAGAGCAGCATTCTCACCAAACGGCACGGTGGAGAATCGGGAAACTTCAGGGACCCTACCAGCGGAGGTGATGCTTGCAGAGCAGCTTTGTGAGTCAAGCCAGGGACCAAGCCAGTTAGCGGGGGGTGAAGCTTGAGAAGTATCCGTAGTGCCAAGCTAGGGACCCAGCAGGGAAGCGTGGGTGACACTTGAGGGAGATACCACCTCAAAGCTTTGAGGAGCTCAAAGGATTCAGAGTCAGTGAATGTTAAACATTTATCCTGCCCAAAAATGTGTACTTGTGTTTAGCCAGTCTTGTGATCTCAGCAACCTTGCCAGACACCAGAGACAGGTGAGAGACCAGAGCGGTGAGAGACCAGAGCGGTGACATCATGCTGCTGCCTCATTGTCCAATCACAGGCAGAGGCGGGCTGCTGACCGAACTGCACTACATTACTGCAGCAGAGAAAACTGAGGTCACCTGGTGACTGGATCACAAAACTAGAATAAAATAAGATAAGTTATCTTCAATATATTTATTTTAATTGAGCATTTCACCTGGAGTTATACTTATAAATAAGCCAATGTCACAGCCATTGTATGGTTATTATGACTGTTTTACTCTATCACTCTATAATAACCCCCTCCCCCTCCTTTTGCTTTGGCTCAGGTACGTCTACGACTTCCTAGGTGAGGGCCATGACAACATCAAGAAGGAGCTGTTGGCCACCGTGTCCACGTTCCTGGTGACCACGCTGTGGCTGGGCCCCTGTGACATTGTCTACATCTGGTCCATATTCAACTGCTTTGGTCTGAACTTTGAACTCTGGGTGCAGAAGTTTTTTGAACTGCCGCCATTCGCCAAACTGGAGGTGAGAGGAGCTTAATTACTTGTCTACCTGGGCGATTTTTTTAAATAAGAGAATCTGCTTTTTTTTCGTTGCTACAAATGACTTTAAATCCCCCAAACAGTTCTAACATTTCTGAAAGGATAGACCCTGGAGAATAAAATAGTGGCAATTGCCATTTTTTTTTCTGTTGCAGGATATGTCCGCAGTTATTTAACAAACGCATATTTTCAGGAAATATAGACATAAATAATTAAAATGCAAACAATCAAATTATACCCAGTTTTTTTAGCTAATTTAAAGGATGAAGTTACATCGAGTAAATGGATACCAAACATGGGGCTAGCTTTAAAATTGCACACGCCAGTAATATCACAAAACACTACGGTACCCAAAAATGTGTATGGGCGATATGTCAGGAAAGGCAAGCCAGTAACCGAAATGTCAGAAGAACATCTGTGATCAGATTTCCAGTAAGAAGAGCCGCACGGCGCCAGTGCAGATGTGCAAATGGTCATGCGTACACGTTGTGACAGCTCTTGGTGCCAGATGCGCTATTTAAAGGAGACTGATGCCCAGGTTCTTTGCTGTCTGGTCTACAGCGTTCCCTGTGACCCCTGCTACCAGGAGCCAGGGGGGATTTGGAGAGCACAAGGGTGTGGTGGAGAGCATGGGGGGGAGGTGGAGAGGAGAGGAGGGCGGCGGAGAGCATGGGGGGAGGTGGAGAGAACAGGGGGGCAGCGGAGAGCATAGGGTAGCAGCGGAGAGCATGGGGGGAGGTGCAGAGCACAGGGGGGCAGCAGAGAGCCAGGGCAATGTGGAGAGCACAGGGGGGCAGCGGAGAGCATGGGGGGAGGTGGAGAGCACAGGAGGGCGGGGCAGAGCACGGGGGAGGTGGAGAGCACAGGGGGCAGCAGAGAGCCAGGGGGATGTGGAGAGCACAGGGGGCAGCGAAGAGCCAGGGAGAATGTGGAGAGCACAGGGGGCGGCGGAGAGCATGGGGGGAGGTGGAGAGCATAGGGGGAGGTGGAGAGCACAGGGGGGTGGCGGAGAGCACAGGGGGGTGGCAGAGAGCCAGGGGGGATGTGGAAAGCACAGGGGGGCAGCGGAGAGCCAGGGGGGCTGCAGAAAGAGCACAGGGGGCTGCGGAAAGAGCACAGGGGGGCTGCGGAAAGAGCACAGGGGGGCTGCGGAGAGCAGCGAAGAGCCAGGGGGGATGTGGAGAGCATGGAGGGAGGTGGAGAGCACAGGGGGGCAGCGGAGAGCATTGGGGGAGGTGGAGAGCATGGGGGAGGTGGAGAGCACAGGGGGGTGGCTTAGAGCATGGGGGGAGGTGGAGAGCACAGGGGGGCGGTGGCGAGCATGGGGGAGGTGGAGAGCACAGGGGGGTGGTGGAGAGCATGGGGGGAGGTGGAGAGCACAGGGGGCAGCAGAGAGCATGGGGGGAGGTGGAGAGCACAGGGGGCAGCAGAGCATGGGGGGAGGTGGAGAGCATGACAGGGCAAAGAGTATGGGTGGGGATGAGAGCACAGGGGGGTAACAGAAAGAAGCTGGATAGGAGAAGCAGTGGGGGCGGCTGCATATAGAAGAATAATTCTCTCCATCTTCCTCCTGCAGTCTCGGAATGCCTGCTTCTCCTCTCCCTTCTCTCCCTCTCGCAGGTATTCAGAGACTGCAGGAGGAAGATGGAGAGAATGATTCTTCTATATACAGCTACCTTCGCTGCTCCTCCTATCCAGGTTACAGGGGGGGGTGCACTCACGTTCTTTCTCATCCGGCTCCAAGGTGTCTGCAGCAGGTTTCTGCTCTAGCTCCTCCCCCTTCGTAGTCACGCCCCCCGGCACCGACGGCTGACATATAAGGGCGGCCGTGCGGCTGCAGAGTGGCTGAAGGTGTCACCTCTAGCTCCTCCCCCCCTTAATGTTTTTGTCCCCCTAGCGCCGATGGCTGAGCTTAACTGGCAGCCGGGCGGCCACGGAGAGGTGCCTTGGGCTCCACAAGGACTTGGGGCCTGGCGGCCCCGCGCTCACCCGGTTTGCCCTATGGCCAATCCGGGCCTGCCTGTACGTCATTTGTTTTTTAGAGCAGACGGTCGACTTTCTTGTAATATCAACCGATGCGGCTAAGCAGCTGCTCGATTGTTATTGCAAGCTCCAGAAAGGAACATCTCCCTCCCGCCGCCTTCCGCCGCTTGTCCGGGTTCCCCCGTCCCACCGGGAGACCCGAGCAGCCAGTCGGCACATCCGCCGGTTGGCCACAGACCCGAAGACAGCCGGAATCGGCTTCGATCGGATCTCGGCTGTAGTAAACCAGAAGCGACGTCATAAAGTCACTTCCAGATTACTGGAGTCCTAAAGGCGCCAGTTTAAAAAAATATAAGGCATTAAGACTGCCGATTTAGTAAAATTTAAGTAGTTTGTCGTCGTTGTGCTGGCGTGCACAATTTTAAAACGTGCCATGTTTGGTATCTATTTATTCGGTGTGACATCATCTTTTATATTTTACAAAAAAAAAAATAGTGTTTTGCATTAAAATTTAAAAAACTGTATTATTTTTCTTTTTTCCCCAAAAACTGCATTTGAAAAACCGCTGCGCAAATACCGTGTGACATAAAACATTGCAAAACCCACCAATTTATTCTCTAATAAAAACACATTATTATTATCATTTTTTATTATTAATAATAATTATTAATTTGTTCCGTTCCATCTGTTTAGATGCGGCATTCGTTATTTTGGATAATTCGTAAATTCGTATTTATTACATTTACTAACAGCCAAATTTGAAAGGAAATTCCAAAAGTTAGTTATAGTTAGTTAGTTAGTATTTTGAATTTCGGGATTTCGAATTTTCGATTTTCCAAATTTTTTTGAATTTCGGAATTCGAAAATCTGAAATCCCGAAATTCAAAATACTAACTAACTAACTATAACTAACTTTTGGAATTTCCTTTCAAATTTGTCTGTTAGTAAACGTAACAAATACGAATTCATCCGAAGTTGCGAATTATCAAAAATAACGAATGCCGCATCTAAACACAAGGAACAGAACAAATGAATAATTAATAATAAAAAGTTTTTATTATTATTGTTACCGTATTTATCGGCGTATAACACGCACCGGCGTATAACACGCACCCCAATTTAGGAGGGAATTTTAAGGAAAAAAAACTTTTAGGAGGGAAGTTGAAGGGAAAAAAACTTACATTTAAATGCCCTTCATTGCAGCCTTGTCAGTGCAGCCTTCCCCAGTGCAGCCTTGTCAGTGCAGCCTTGTCAGTGCAGCCTTCCCCAGTGCAGCCTTCCCCAGTGCAGCCTTGTCAGTGCAGCCTTGTCAGTGCAGCCTTCCCCAGTGCAGCCTTGTCAGTGCAGCCTTGTCAGTGCAGCCTTGTCAGTGCAGCCTTCCCCAGTGCAGCCTTGTCAGTGCAGCCTTGTCAGTGCAGCCATCCCCAGTGCAGCCTTGTCAGTGCAGCCTTGTCAGTGCAGCCTTGTCAGTGCAGCCTTCCCCAGTGCAGCCTTCCCCAGTGCAGCCTTCCCCAGTGCAGCCTTCCCCAGTGCAGCCTTGTCAGTGCAGCCATCCCCAGTGCAGCCTTGTCAGCGCAGCCTTGTCAGTGTAGCCTTGTCAGTGTAGCCTTCCCCAGTGCAGCCTTCCCCAGTGCAGCCTTCCCCAGTGCAGCCTTGTCAGTGCAGCCATCCCCAGTGCAGCCTTGTCAGCGCAGCCTTGTCAGTGTAGCCTTGTCAGTGTAGCCTTCCCCAGTGCAGCCTTCCCCAGTGCAGCCTTCGTCAGTGCAGCCATCCCCAGTGCAGCCATCCCCAGTGCAGCCTTCCCCAGTGCAGCTTTGCATCCCCTGTCCCTGCTTCCAGGGCTTCAAAATCGCGGTCCGCGATTTGAAAATGGCGCCGCCGGCGCCGAAGTACACAGAGCTGGTCCTCGGCTCTTTCCGGCGGCTCTCGTTTACTTTCGGTTTCACTCGTAGTCCGGAGCGGAGCTATCCGAGTAGGTTCGGATAGCTCCGCTCGGGACTACGAGTGGAGCCGAAAGTAAACGAGAGCCGCCGGAAAGAGCCGAGGACCGGCTCTGTGTACTTCGGCTCCGGCGGCGCCATTTTCAAAATCGCGGACCGCGATTTTGACATTTACAGATCGGGATCGGCGGGGATCGGCGTATAACACGCACCTGCGACTTTCCCCTGATTTTAAGGGGAAAAAAGTGCGTGTTATACGCCGATAAATACGGTATTTATTATTATTAATTCATTACTTTCTATTCGTTTACATACGGCATTCGTTATTTCGGAAAATCCGTAACTTTAGATAAATTCGTATTTGTTACGTTCACTAACAGTCAAATTTGAAAGGAAATTCAAATACCTATAATTTATTAGTTAGTAATAGTTAAGTTATTATTAGTTAGTCATTATTTCAGCTTTTCGAACTTTCGCATTTTTGGTCTTTTTTTTTGATTCTTTGTTCTTTTGAAGCTTGGTTTATCATTGGATTTTCGAATTTAGAATTTCCGAATTTCAGGATTTTCTAATTTTCGGATTTTCGAGTTTTCGAATTTACAGATTTTGGATTTTTGAATTTACGAATTTTAAGAATTTTTCAAATCATAATGGGTCATAACGAATGACCCGAAAAAAACGAAAAAAAAAAAAACGAATGAAACTAAAACGAGCTAATTTTTCGGCAGTGCACATGTCTACTTTATTCTATCATCTGCCAAGTAATCATTCAATTACTGTCTACATTGCTTCTCTCTCCAGGCCTCCTTACCTGAGTCCATGTCCAGGAGAATTCGGGGGATATTTGGAGCTGCCAATTTCTGGGCCATCATTCTGTACAATATTTTAGCCCTCAACAGCCTGGAATTCGCTATACTGGTGGCCAAGAGGATCCTCATCACGGGTAGGTGCACTTGTTGAGGGTTAAAGAGCACCATTGTCATAAAGCTGCAGAATTATATATAAAAGAGCTATATTGACCTCCGGAAGATTTAACCCCCCCCCCCTTCCTGACCATGCCATTTTTTGCGCTATAAACCAAAAAAGACCTCACAATTTAAAAAATATACCGGTATATATTTTTTTTTACTTTTCTGCTATAAAACCTATCCAATAAAAATAAATAAATAAATAAATAAATAAATAAAAATAAATAAGAAATTTCTTCATCAATTTAGGCTAATATGTATTCTGCTACATATTTTTGGTAAAAAAAAATCCCAATAAGCGTCTATTGATTGGTTTGCGCAACAGTTATAGTGTCTACAAACTATGGTATATTTTTATTCATTTTATCGGCGGTTGCCGGTGGTCATCCGTTGGCACCTGCTGATCAGCATCTGCTGTGTCTAATCACAGCACAGCCAGGTCGCCTGGTGACGCGCGCCCCCTACTACCCGGAGGTGCCGGATCAAGTACCTAGTACGTGATCCAGTGCAGCAGAGCTGCTTTGCCGCTGTACATGTACAGTGGAACCTTGGATTACGAGCATAATCCATTCCAGGAGAATGCTTGTAATCCAAAGCACTCACATATCAAAGCAAGTTTCCCCATAGAAGTCAATGGAAACAAAGATAATTCGTGCCGCATTGACTTCTATTACATGCATATGGCCAGAGGTAGGGGGGGGCGCCGGAGAGCCTCGGAAATACTCGGGGACGGCTCGGCTGAACTCGGAAAGCCTCGGAAAGGCTCAGAAACACTCAGGAACTGAGTATTTCCAAGTGTTTCCGAGTATTTCCGAGTGATGCCGAGTATTTCCGAACGGCTCCGAACCGTTCCGAGTGTCCCCGGCGCCCCCGCACCTCTGGCCAAATGTGGTACTCCACACCCCATTAGCTTGAATTCTGCTACCCTGTTTCCCCGAAAATAAGACCTAGCGTGAGTGTTGGTGATGGCTGCAATATAAGCCCTACCCCCCAAATAAGCCCTAGTTAAAGTCCTTGTAGGTCTTATTTTCAGGGTAGGGCTTATTTTCAGGGATAAAGGGTAGGGCTTATTTGGGGGGTAGGGCTTATATTGCACCCATCCCTGACAATCACGCTAGGTCTTATTTTCGGGGAAACAGGGTAGTTTTGCGAGACATCACTCGCAAACTGAGTCAGAATTAAAAAAAAAAAAAAAGTTGCCCATCTTTCAAAACGCTCGTTAACCGCGTTACTCATAAACCAAGGTTCCTCTGTAAGTGATACGGTCGGCAAGTGGTTAATCCAACCACCGTGGAATGTGTCGTTGTTGATTGTCCAAGAACCAGATAGGAGCTGTGAAAGTTGTGGAACTTTATTGTGCACATTTTGGACAGAGAGGACAACTAGTTGGAAGTAGCATGAGCGAGGCCATCTACGTCAAATTGGAACGACCATCCTTAAAGCAGTGGTGAGGATGTTCAGCAACATCTGTCTTCCGAATGCCGATTTAACATCTCTACCCTGGCAATTTGCCAACAATCCACTCCATTAGCCATGTGAATCGAGGAAGTAACACCTAAGAAGACTTCCTGACACCGAGGATGGGATTATGTAACTAGAACGGGGGTTCCTTAACTTTTCCAACTTCCATCTGATTCTTGGACAACCAACATCTACACATTCCAAGGCGAATGGGTGAAGGTATCTGTCTTACCTGTGTGGATATAAATGTTGGGGTATTTTCTTGACACTCATTACCACTGAAGAAGTGGCTTGGCCAAGCTAGGAAACCTCTTTACCATTACAGAACAAGTCCAGTTGGATGTGACTGGTTACTACTATATACACCATGACCTAGACGTGACAGGAGGACCTTCACAGACAGCATACAGTAATTCATCAGTATTTATTACAAAACGTTCATTGACACACAATCACTGTGCAGAAATCATTTGCAAACGACAACTAATGCAGCCATTCTAAGGTCTTTGTTTTTCTCTCGTTCTTTGATGAGTTTTGTCCTCCTCTCCAGGTTTCCCGGTCAGCATGCTGTCCATCTGGTTTGTGACCTACTGCGGAGTCCAGCTGATAAAGGAACGAGAGCGAGTTCTGGCCATAGATGCAGAGAGGAGTGAGAAACTGAAAGCTGCCTAATTCTGGAGCTTCTCCAATAGAATCGAAGCAGCTAGCCGCCACCCTGGGCAGAAGAGCCGGAGCTTACTCCGCCCTAGAGCACCGCTACAATCCAACCTAATGCACAATACCAATCAACCCAGACGACTGTGTAGATTTAATAAATATTTTCTATAAGGATCTGTGGTATACTTTCAATTCTTGTTAGGATACTACGGACATAATAAAGAGAATGCTACTCAAAAGACCCTTCATGCTTTTTAATTGCCTTGTGGTGAATCAAGGCATTTTAAAATTTGTGGTATGGGTGAGTTGCCAGATATTGTAGTTGTGCATTAAACCACACAATTTTTTAGAATTTTATTCAAAGCCAAACTCAAGACTGCCCCTCCCCCTTTTCCTGGAGCCACCCCCCCCCGCTATTTTTTTGAGCCCCCCACTACTTGTTGTTATTTTATTTTGGTTCTTGTTGATTCTTGAAGTCTTTACCATTACAGAACAAGTCCAGTTGGATGTGACTGGCTACTACTATATACACCATGAACTAGATGTGACATGAGGACCTTCACAGACAGCATACAGTAATTCATCAGTATTTATTACAAAACGTTCATTGACACACAGTCTTGATCAGTCTTTAATCAGTCATCGTTCCTCTTTTGTCCTCAGCAATGGGAAGTCCTAAATGCTGCACAGGCCGTCAATCACGTAATGTTAGCACAGTTCTTTGCAGCATTCTCCAGAGTCTAGGGTGGCTTGATAACAAATCCTCAGGGGGGGGGGGGGGGGGCGGGTCCTTGACAGTCTGACCTCACAGGAAGTGGTTTAAATTATACTGGACGTCATTAGACCTATGTCACGAGGGCCACATATCCTGATGTGAGACCAAAGTAGTGGGGAGGTCTCCATTGCACCTCGGGTCCTTGAAGCCTCTGGAGATGGAGACAGAGACTTGGTGGACAGTGAGTGGCACGGGTGCCAGGCGTGCGGAGCACCGTGCAAGTCTTATGCCCTGTACACACGGTCGGACATTGATCGGACATTCCGACAACAAAATCCTAGGATTTTTCCTGACGGATGTTGGCTCAAACTTGTCTTGCATACACACGGTCACACAAAGTTGTCGGAAAATCTGATCGTTCTGAACGCGGTGACGTAAAACACGTACGTCGGGACTATAAACGGGGCAGTGGCCAATAGCTTTCATCTCTTTATTTATTCTGAGCATGCGTGGCACTTTGACAACTCGCACCCCATTGTCAGCAATGGAACTATTCAAATTGGCAGTGCAAATCGCACTGATGTGCGGCTTTGAAATCACGCTGAAGCAGTGCAAGCAGTCCATCACCTTTACCCTCAGCTTCTTTAGCAAGGCAGTGGTCATCTTGGAGGTGTGTTTGGGGTCG
Source organism: Lithobates clamitans (assembly GCA_037952925.1). Taxonomy (NCBI): domain Eukaryota; kingdom Metazoa; phylum Chordata; class Amphibia; order Anura; family Ranidae; genus Lithobates; species Lithobates clamitans. Next base: position 39,697 of record JBBGZY010002535.1, on the reverse strand, counting down.
TTATCATGTTGGAATTCTGCCCTGCAGTCCAGTCTCTGAAGGGAGGGGATCATGCTCTGCTTCAGTATATCACAGTACATGTTGGCATTCATGGTTCCCTCAATGATCTGTAGCCCCCCAGTACCGGCAGCACTCATGCAGCCCCAGACCATGACACTCCCATCACCATGCCTGACTGTAGACAAGACACGCTTGTCTTTGTACTCCTCACCTGGTTGCCCCCACACACGCTTGTCACCATCTGAACCAAATACGTTTATCTTGGTCTCATCAGACCACAGGACATGGTTCCAGTAATCCATGTCCTTAGTCTTCTTGTCTTCAGAAAACTGTTTGCAGACTTTCTTGTGCATCATCTTTAGAAGAGGCTTCCTTCTGGGATGACAGCCATGCAGACCAATTTGATGCAGTGTGCGGTGTATGGTCTGAGCACTGACAGGCTGACCCCCCACCCCTACAACCTCTTCAGCAATGCTGGCAGCACTCATACGTCTATTTCCCAAAGACAACCTCTGGATATGACGCTGAGCACGTGACCTCAACCTCTTTGGTGGACCATGGCGAGGCCTGTTCTGAGTGGAACCTGTCCTGTTATACCGCTGTATGGTCTTGGCCACCATGCTGCAACTCAGTTTCAGGGTCTTGGCAATCTTCTTATAGCCTAGGCCATCTTTATGTAGAGCAACAATTCTTTTCTTCAGATCCTCAGAGAGTTCTTTGCCATGAGGTGCCATGTTGAACTTCCAGTGACCAGTATGAGAGAGTGAGAGTGATAATACCAAATTTAACACACCTGCTCCCCATTCACACCTGAGACCTTGTAACACTAACGAGTCACATGACACCGGGGGAGGGAAAATGGCTAATTGGGCCCAATTTGGACATTTTCACTTAGGGGTGTACTCACTTTTGTTGCCAAGCGGTTTAGACATTAATGGCTGTGTGTTGAGTTATTTTGAGGGGACGGAAAATTTACACTGTTATACAAGCTGTACACTCACTACTTTACATTGTAGCAAAGTGTCATTTCTTCAGTGTTGTCACATGAAAAGATAGAAGAAAATATTTACAAAAATGTGAGGGGTGTACTTACTTTTGTGAGATACTGTATATACAGTGGGGACAGAAAGTATTCAGACCCCCTTAAATTTTTCACTCTTTGTTATATTGCAGCCATTTGCTAAAATCATTTAAGTTCATTTTTTTCCTCATTAATGTACACACAGACCAGTTTGATGCAGTGTTCAGCATATGGTCTGAGCACTGACAGGCTGACCCCCCACCCCTACAACCTCTGCAGCAATGCTGGCAGCACTCATATGTCTATTTCCCAAAGACAACCTCTGGATATGACGCTGAGCACGTGACCTCAACTTCTTTGGTGGACCATGTTATGTTGTTATATATTTGTTATATTGCAGCCATTTGCTAAAATCTTTTACGTTAATTTTTTTCCTCATTAATGTATACACAGCACCCCATATTGTACACACAGCCCCCCATATTGTACACACAGCACCCCATATTGTACACACAGCACCCCATATTGTACACACAGCACCCCATATTGTACACACAGCACCTCATATTGTACACACAGCTCCCCATATTGTACACACAGCACCCCATATTGTACACACAGCACCCCATATTGTACACACAGCACCCCATATTGTACACACAGCCCCCCATATTGTACACACAGCCCCCCATATTGTACACACAGCACCCCATATTGTACACACAGCCCCCCATATTGTACACACAGCCCCCCATATTGTACACACAGCACCCCATATTGTACACACAGCACCCCATATTGTACACACAGCACCCCATATTGTACACACAGCACCCCATATTGTACACACAGCACCTCATATTGTACACACAGCACCCCATATTGTACACACAGCACCTCATATTGTACACACAGCACCCCATATTGTACACACAGCACCTCATATTGTACACACAGCACCCCATATTGTACACACAGCACCTCATATTGTACACACAGCACCCCATATTGTACACACAGCACCCCATATTGTACACACAGCTCCCCATATTGTACACACAGCACCCCATATTGTACACACAGCACCCCATATTGTACACACAGCACCCCATATTGACAGAAAAACACAGAATTGTTGACATTTTTGCAGATTTATTAAAAAAGAAAAACTGAAATATCACATGGTCCTAAGTATTCAGACCCTTTGCTGTGACACTCATATATATAACTCAGGTGCTGTCCATTTCTTCTGATCATCCTTGAGATGGTTCTACACCTTCATTTGAGTCCAGCTGTGTTTGATTATACTGATTGGACTTGATTAGGAAAGCCACACACCTGTCTATATAAGACCTTACAGCTCACAGTGCATGTCAGAGCAAATGAGAATCATGAGGTCAAAGGAACTGCCTGAAGAGCTCAGAGACAGAATTGTGGCAAGGCACAGATCTAGCCAAGGTTACAAAAACATGTCTGCTGCACTTAAGGTTCCTAAGAGCACAGTGGCCTCCATAATCCTTAAATGGAAGACGTTTGGGACGACCAGAACCCTTCCTAGAGCTGGCCGTCCGGCCAAACTGATCTATCGGGGGAGAAGAGCCTTGGTGAGAGAGGTAAAGAAGAACCCAAAGATCACTGTGGCTGAGCTCCAGAGATGCAGTCGGGAGATGGGAGAAAGTTGTAGAAAGTCATCCATCACTGCAGCCCTCCACCAGTCGGGGCTTTATGGCAGAGTGGCCCCACGGAAGCCTCTCCTCAGTGCAAGACACATGAAAGCCCCCATGGAGTTTGCTAAAAAACACCTGAAGGACCAGAATTTCAACACAGAGCTCTGGGCTGTGATTGGACACAGCCGATCAGCTGGTCCCGGGTGTGAATCATTGGCCTGGGACGCTGTGTACAAGCGGGAGCCCTAAACCTGGGAGTAGGTAGAGACGTACCATCACATTGTTTTGCCTATAGCGCCCCCCCCTCCCCCGTCCTCAGTACAATGCGGTCGGAAGATCGTTAATGGGATAATATTTGCACCAGAACAGATGTGATTTTCAAGAAGATGGAGGTTTAATGCCCACATATCATTGAACCGTAATTTTTTTTTTTTCGTGGAGATCGATGCGTGTCTCAATCTTGGCCTTGTTAGTTGGCATGAAGGGGGGCAAACAAGGACAATGAGATTGTGATTAGAGACATGGATTGTATTCTTCTTCCAATATGAACTTCCATCATCACCATAAATCCACACCTCCCAACATTCTGAGATGGGAATGAGGGACACCTACTAACAAACGTATGTAGGCATAGGACACGCCCCCCTGCCACACCCCTTTAAAGGGGAATTAACAAAAAAAAAAGGTTAATTAAATCCACAAGGACTTTTTTTGCCACTACTATTCCTTTTATATTGGCTTTTAAAATGAAATGTACAAATGCAGCAATTTATAATTTGGATGAAAGGTTTAGCACTGGGAAATACTTTTTGAAAGATAAAAAATGCATTTTATATACATCTATAGAGATCAGACCAGAATGAGGGACAGATGAGGAGGAAAGAGGGACAGAGGGACATTGCTCCAAATCAGGGACAGTCCCTCGAAATCAGGGACAGTTGGGAGCGATGTAAATGTACATTGCTAAATAATAAATAAATGCTTTTACAAGGAGAGAAATTAAACAGAAAGTACAAAACCTCCCGAAAATATCTTCTTGTATTTCTACAAATCCCAGACTTAAAGCGGGGGTCCACCTAAACCGCCAAAAAAAAAAAAAAAAATTAAAAGCCAGCAGCTACAAATACTGCAGCTGCTGACTTTTAATACATGGCCACTTACCTGTCCCAGGGTCCAGCGATGTCGGCAGGCGACGCCGAGAACCCGCTCGGTTCTTGGAAGCTGCCGCCGCCATCCTAGGTGGGGGAATCAGGAAGTGAAGCGTTGCGGCTTCACTTCCCGGTTCCCTACTGCGCATGCGCGAGTCGCGCTGCGCTTCCTAACTGGTCCCCGCTGTCTCTGGGACCCGTGTGTGTTCCCAGCAGACAGCGCGGTGGGGACGGGAAGAGGCGTAGACTCCCATGGGAGTCTATGCCGGAAGTGGGTGCAAATACCTGTCTTAGACAGGTATCTGCACCCCCCTCCCCCCTGAAAGGTGCCAAATGTGACACCGGAGGGGGGGGAGGGTTCCGAAAAGCGCAAGTTCGATTTTTGTGTGGAACTCCACTTTAATTAATAGTAACAACAGACTGGTTCAGTATGTGCTGCAGACTGCAGCTGCAGAGATTCACAATAAAGTTTAATAAAAAAAAAAAAAGAAAAAAAAAAAAAGAAATGGAGTGGAGGTCACGTGTCATCAGTGGAGCTCCGCTCTGCAGCCGCACCCCTCTCCTACGCATGCGTACTGCCCCCTTAGCGGTGTTTCGTCAGATTAGGCGACCCCTCAGAATTAGTAACGAAAGCGACGTTCCGTCGCCGCCATCTTGCTACACCCCGCACTCCTCCACAGTAAGGATACACCAAGAAGAGGGCTAGCGGACATCTTGTTACACCCCCCTGGGGTTTTGCATTTAACAGTTATTTATAACAGTAAACGCCGCTTATAAGGTGAAATACAGTATTTATAAATCCGACGGACTGTTGAGATGTTGAATTTTAAAAGCAGCGGCAAACCTGCAGATCTCACAGGTTTGCTGATCTGACAGAACACCTCTGCTTTTATAATTCAACATGGATTTGCAAATACTGTATTTGGCCATGTATGCTCCGTTAACTCTTAAAAAATAACTGTAAGATGCAAAACTCCGGCGGGTGTAACAAGATGTCCGCCTGTGGGGTGTAGCAAGATGGCGGCGACGGAACGTCACTTTCGTTATCATTTCTGACTGGTTGCCATATCTGACGGAACAGCGTCTCTGCTTCCTGCGCATGCGCTCCGTTTCTGGCTGCCAGCTCACGTTTAGTTTGGAGCATGCGCAGTGTTTCTGTCACATCGTGGACTGTACCACCTGCCCCCCCGCCGTGTGAGGGACACTTAAACACGCATCCCAGGGCCATTATTAAGGTATAGACAGCGGGGGGATGAGTTATAATAGATTGGCGTCCTAGGTGGTCTGTGTTTTGTGTAGTGATTGTAGTTAGGATCTTCATTATCTCTGTGTTCTCCCCCCCGGGGTGTGTGGTACGGTCCGAGGTGAGCTGTCTCAGAGCGGGTCACGTGTCTCTCCCCTTCCCTCCCGCTCTCTCTCCTGACACAGCCGCGTCTCCGGGGTGAGTACCGGGCCCGGGGGGTGGAGGGGCCGAGTGTGAGGGCTGGAGGGGTCATTCTATTCCTGGGGTATATGGAGGGGGGAGGGGGGGGGGAATATGTGAGAAGAGGTAGGTGATGGAATGTCAGGATTTATGGGGGAGGGGTGTCAGGAATGAATGAATGGGGGAGGGGAGGGTGATGGATAAGTACTGAGGAGGAGGATTGAGTAATACCATATGGAGATGTATAGGAGGGGGAGGGGAAGTGGAGGTGAGGGGACAGGTGAGGGTTGGGGAGTGTGTGCAGATTGGGGTGGGGGAGAAGAGGGGGTAGGTTTACAGACGGGGGGAAGAAGCGGGGGAAGGTGGGCAGATTGGGGGGGGGTGGAGGAGAAGCGGGGGTAGGTGGGCAGATGTGGGGTGGGAGAGAAGCAGGGGTAGGTTTACAGGCGGGGGTGGGGGAGAAGCGGGGGTAGGTGGGCAGATGTGGGGTGGGAGAGAAGCAGGGGTAGTTTTACAGGTGGGGGGGAAAAAGCGGGGGTAGGTGGGCAGACGCGGGGTGGAGGAGAAGCGGGGGTAGGTGGGCAGATTGAGGGGGGTGGAGGAGAAGCGGGGGTAGGTGGGCAGATTGAGGGGGGTGGAGGAGAAGCGGGGGTAGGTGGGCAGATTGAGGGGGGTGGAGGAGAAGCGGGGGTAGGTGGGCAGATTGAGGGGGGTGGAGGAGAAGCGGGGGTAGGTGGGCAGATTGAGGGGGGTGGAGGAGAAGCGGGGGTAGGTGGGCAGATGTGGGGTGGGGGAGAAGCGGGAGTAGGTTTACAGACGGGGGGGAGAAGCGGGGGTGGTGGGCAGATTGTTGGAGGGGTGGGGGAGAAGCGGGGGTGGTGGGCAGATTGTTGGAGGGGTGGGGGAGAAGCGGGGGTAGGTGGGCAGATGTGGGGTGGGAGAGAAGTGGGGGTAGGTGGGCAGATGGGGGGTGGAGGAGAAGCGGGGGTAGGTGGGCAGATGTGGGGTGGGAGAGAAGTGGGGGTAGGTGGGCAGACGGGGGGTGGAGGAGAAGCGGGGATAGGTGGGCAGATGTGGGGTGGGAGAGAAGCAGGGGTAGGTTTACAGGTGGGGGTGGGGGAGAAGCGGGGGTAGGTGGGCAGATGTGGGGTGGGGGAGAAGCGGGAGTAGGTTTACAGACGGGGGGGGAGAAGAGGGGGTAGGTTTACAGACGGGGGGGAGAAGCGGGGGTGGTGGGCAGATTGGAGGGGTGGGGGAGAAGCGGGGGTAGGTGGGCAGATGTGGGGTGGGGGAGAAAAGGGGTAGGTTTACAGACGGGGGGGAGAAGCGGGGGTAGGTTTACAGACGGGGGGAGAAGCGGGGGTGGTGGGCAGATTGGAGGGGTGGGGGAGAAGCGGGGGTAGGTGGGAAGATGTGGGGTGGGAGAGAAGTGGGGGTAGGTGGGCAGACGGGGGGTGGAGGAGAAGCAGGGGTAGCTGGGCAGATTGTGGGGTGGGGGAGAGGCGGGGGTAGGTTTACAGGCGGGGGTGGGGGAGAAGCGGGGGTAGGTGTGCAGATGGGGGGGGGGGAGCGGGGGTAGGTGGGCAGACGGGGGTGGAGGAGAAGCGGGAGTAGGTTTACAGACGGGGGGGTGGGAGAGAAGCGGGGATAGGTGGGCAGGCGGGGGTAGGTAGACAGAAGAGGGTTGGGGGAGAAGCGTGGGTAGGTGGGCAGATGGGGGGAGGGAGGGGGAGAAGCGGGGGTAGGTGGGCAGATTGGGGGGGTGGGGGAGAAGTGGGGTGGGGGAGAAGCGGGAGTAGGTGGGCAGATTGGGCGGTGGGGGAGAAGCGGGGGTAGATGGGCAGACGGGGGGGAGAAGCGGGAGTAGGTTTACAGATGGGGTGGGGGAGAAGCGGGGGTAGGTGGGCAGACGGGGGGGTAGGGGAGAAGCAGGGGTAGGTGGGCAGATTGGGGGGGTACCATATCGGGGGTGAGATCTCTGTACCGGATCTGGTTGGGGGGGAGGGGGAAATCTCTGTAACAGATTGGGTTGTGGGGGGGGGGGTCGGAGATCTCTGGATTGGGAGCGGGGGGGGGGTCTCTCTGTACCGGATCGGGTTGTGGGGGGGGGGGGGGGGTTGGAGATCCCTGGATCTGGTTGGGGTGGAGGGTGAGATCTCTGTACCGGATCGGGTTGTGCGGGGGGGGGGGTCGGAGATCTCTGGATCGGGGGGGTTCTCTGTACCGGAGGTGAGATCGCTGTAACTTACAGTCTCAGTAGAGTTGGCAGACAGTGACTCCATCCAAATGACATCCTGCGGATCATAGAAAGATTTAACCCGAGAACTTGTGCCGATCTCACCAGATGAACATCATCAGGTCAGGAGATCGGAGTGTTCGGCTCCAGCAGATTACAATACATTTTCTGGTACTTATTTCTCTTTCCGGGGTCTCCTCTCCTGCCAGCAATATTATGAGTTCGTACCGGACTGGCTGCTGGACTGGAACACTTCAGCTGAGGAATGGCAGCGATCTGTTTTTTTTTTTTTATCGGGACTGCGACATTGCGGCGGACACGTCGGACACTTGACACATTTTTGGGACCATTGACATTTATACAGCGATCGGAGATATAAAAATGCACTGATTACTGTAAAAATGTCACTGGCAGTGAAGGGGTTAACACTAGGGGGCGATCAAGGGGTTAATTGTGTTCCCTCTCTGTGTTCTAACTGAAGGGTGGAGGGGACTGTGTAGGGGAGATGACAGATCGCTGTTCATACTTTGTAGGAACACACGATGTGTCTCTTCTCCCCTCAGAGAACCGGAAACTGTTCTCACACACAGATCCCGGTACTCGGTGTGTAAGTAGCGATTGCGGGAGCCCGGTGGTCGCAGAGCAGCGGGGGGCGCGCGCCCCTAGTGGCCACAGGGCGGAGGGACGTTGCATAACGTCGTCTCGCCTAGCCGTGTCATTCTGCTGCAATAAAACTGCGGCGGCTGGTCGGCAAGTGGTGAAGATGAGGACACTTGTGGCCCCTTCCACACTTGTGCAACTTGTCCTGCGACTTTGGAAATCAGAGTCCCATGACAAGTCATTCCCCCCCGTGATTCCCAGTGATGACCATTCATATCTGTGTGACTTAGTCCCTGTACTACTGTGGTCCGACTTTGATGCCAGTTATGGTCTATAGGCCTCATGTTCACACAGGCATTCCCTGAAATCGTGGGAATTTTGAGTAATGTGAAAGGGGCCTTGCCTGTCCAGCGATCCCGTGATGTCGGCACCCCAAGCCGACCCGTCCATCGGCTCCGGGGTGAAGGCGCTGGTGTTGCGTCGGAATCGGTGATCCGTCAGATTAGGTAACGGAAGTGACGTCCTGTCAGCTGTGCATGCATTCCTTCACTACCAGGTTTGCTAATATGACAGAACACCTGCAGGGAGAAGAAGGCGGCAGCGGACATCTTACTGCACCCAGCTACGTCTTAAATGTCACAGTCATTTTAGCAATAAAGTGAGCGTATATAAATAAATATTGTATATTGAAATCTGTGATGCTGTTAGGATTTTTAAATTTGAATGGCTAAAGGTTTAGCACTGAGCAATGCGGGGTGCACCAGCATGGCCTCTGCCACCTTCCTACTGGTGGGTGCACCAGCATGGCCTCCGCCACCTTCCTACTGGTGGGTGCACCAGCATGGCCTCCGCCACCTTCCTACTGGTGGGTGCACCGGCATGGCCTCCGCCACCTTCCTACTGGTGGGTGCACCGGCATGGCCTCCGCCACCTTCCTACTGGTGGGTGTACCGGCATGGCCTCCGCCACCTTCCTACTGGTGGGTGTACCGGCATGGCCTCCGCCACCTTCCTACTGGTGGGTGCACCAGCATGGCCTCCGCCACCTTCCTACTGGTGGGTGCACCGGCATGGCCTCCGCCACCTTCCTACTGGTGGGTGCACCGGCATGGCCTCCGCCACCTTCCTACTGGTGGGTTTACCGGCATGGCCTCCGCCACCTTCCTACTGGTGGGTGTACCGGCATGGCCTCCGCCACCTTCCTACTGGTGGGTGCACCGGCATGGCCTCCGCCACCTTCCTACTGGTGGGTGCACCGGCATGGCCTCCGCCACCTTCCTACTGGTGGGTGTACCAACATGGCCTCCGCCACCTTCCTACTGGTGGGTGTACTGGCATGGCCTCCGCCACCTTCCTACTGGTGGGTGTACCAGCATGGCCTCCGCCACCTTCCTACTGGTGGGTGTACCGGCATGGCCTCCGCCACCTTCCTACTGGTGGGTGTACCGGCATGGCCTCCGCCACCTTCCTACTGGTGGGTGCACCGGCATGGCCTCCGCCACCTTCCTACTGGTGGGTGCACCGGCATGGCCTCCACCACCTTCCTACTGGTGGGTGTACCGGCATGGAGTCCACCACCTTCCTACTGGTGGGTGTACCGGCTTGGCCTCCGCCACCTTCCTACTGGTGGGTGTACCGGCATGGAGTCCACCACCTTCCTACTGGTGGGTGTACCGGCATGGCCTCCGCCACCTTCCTACTGGTGGGTGTACCGGCATGGCCTCCGCCACCTTCCTACTGGTGGGTGTACCGGCATGGCCTCCGCCACCTTCCTACTGGTGGGTGTACCGGCATGGCCTCCGCCACCTTCCTACTGGTGGGTGTACCGGCATGGCCTCCGCCACCTTCCTACTGCTGCCGCCCAGCTTCTTTCAGAATGCAACATCAAACCGCATCACAGTTGTCAATATACTATATCTGTTTATATGCGCTCACTTTATTGCTAAAATTACTGTGAAATTCAAGACGTAGCTGGGTGTAGTAAGATGTCCGCTTCTCACCGCAGGTGTTCTGGTAGCGGTGGAACACATGAGCAGCTGACGGAACGTCGCTTTCGTTACCTAATCTGATGGAACACCGGTGTTCTGTCAGACCCGCCAGAATTGGTAACTGATGTGACGTTCCGTCGCCGCCATCTTTCTACACCCCGCACTCCTCCACAGTAACCATACACAGAGAAGGGGGCAAGCGGACATCTTGTTACACCCACCGGAGTTTTGCATTCCACAGTTATTTTTATCAGGAATCGGCGCTTATATGGTGAAATACAGTATTTGGAAATCCATCGGACTGTTTACATGTTGAATTATAAAGGATTTCTAAATACTGTGTTTCACCTTTTTTATAAGCTCCATTTCCTGTTAAAAATAACTGAAATCCAAAACTCCGGTGGGTGTAACAAGATGTCCGCTTGCCCCCTTCTCGGTGTATCGTTACTGTGGAGGAGTGCGGGGTGTAGCAAGATGGCGGCGACGGAACGTCACTTCCGTTACGTAATCTGACGGGTCGCCGATTCTGATGGCACACCGGCATCCTTACTAAGGGAAACAGGAAGTGAAGTCTTGACGCTTCACAGCCTGTCTCTTACTGCGCATGCGTGAGTCACGCTGCACTTTCTGAATGGTTCCACTGTCTTCTGGGACCTGTGTTTGTGTCTCCCAGAAGGCAGTGTGGGGGGGGGGGGGGGGGGGGGGCAAGGAGGATGGGCCGGAAGTTTCGTAGATCTTACACGGAGTGGATTCTGCAGTGCCGGTGTTAAGTCCGATTCGTCGACCCATCAGAATGTGTAACGGAAGTGACGTTCTGTCGCCGCCATCTTGCTACACCCCACACTGCTTCACAGTAAGGATACAGTGAGAAGGGGGAAAGCGGACATCTTGTTACACCCACTGGAGTTTTGCATTTTACACTTATTTTTAACAGTAAAGTGAGTTTATATAGTGAAATACAGACCTTAGAACTCCGTCTGACTGGTTAGATGTGTAATTTGAAAAGCAGCGGCGAGCCTGCTAATCTTACAGGTTTGCTAATGTGACAGAACACCGCTGCTTTTAAAATTACACATCTAAACAGACTGAGTTCTAAGGTCTGTATTTCACGATATAAACTCAATTTACTGTTAAAAATAAGTGTAAAATGCAAAACTCCTTTTTCTGTTTAAAAAAATTTTTTAAAAAATGCAAAACTCCGGTGGGTGTAACAAGATGTCCGCTTTCCCCCTCTCAGTGTATCCTTACTATGGAGGAGTGCAGGGTGTAGCAAGATGTCCGCTTTCCCCCTTCAGTGTGTCCTTACTATGGAGGAGTGTGGGGTGTAGCAAGATGTCTGCGACGACACGTCACTTCCGTTACACAATGTGACGGGTCGCCTAATCTGACGAAACACCGGTTCACTTCCCGGCTCTTCCGGTCAGGACTGGTGGTGTTCTCTGCACTGTACACACTGGAAGTGATCTGGTGAACTCTCCTGTGTACAAATCCCTGAGTATTAAATACCTGTCATGAATAAGTAGTAGGGAGAGGCTAGTTATTGGGGGCCGATATTCAAAATGGTGTCGGGTCAGAAACTTACCGATGTTACCAATATAGGTCAGACCTCCTTCCCCCTGTTCTCCCCCCCCCCCCCCCCCGCGTCGCTCGCTGCAGTCTCTGCCAGTCTGTCAGTGGTGCGGCGGGCAGCAGAGAGATGATCTCCTCTTACTGGTCACCTCTCATCACCACTGCTACGACCTTACAGCCGGGCCACGAAGACTGGAAGATTGCACTTCACAGAGCTGCAACCGTGGGCGAGCAGAGAGATGGTTACTTCATCTCTCACCACCCACCTGCATGGGGGAGGTGTAACGGCTCAGAGAGGAAGCCAGAAGTAGTGTAAGTAGTGACAAGATACATATGGGTGGCAAGTGACAGGAGACAGTGGCAAGTGACATGCTGCGTCTGGGTGGTAGGAGACAGTGGCAGGCGACCGTGGCATGTGACATGCTGCTTCTGGGTGACAGTGGCATGTGACATGCTGCGTCTGGGTGACAGTGGCATGTGACATGCTGCGTCTGGGTGACAGTGGCATGTGACAGGAGACAGTGGAAAGTGACAAGCTGCGTCTGGGTGGTAGGAGACAGTGGCAGGTGACATGCTGCGTCTGGGTGACAGGAGACAGTGGCATGTGACATGCTGCGTCTGGGTGACAGGAGACAGTGGCAAGTGACATGCTGCGTCTGGGTGGCAGGAGGACAGTGGCAAGTGACATGCTGCGTCTGGGTGGCAGGAGACAGTGGCCAGTGACAGGTGACAGTGGCATGTGACATGCTGCTTCTGGGTGACAGTGGCAAGTGACATGCTGCTTCTGGGTGACAGTGGCAAGTGACATGCTGCGTCTGGGTGGCAGGAGACAGTGGCAAGTGACATGCTGCGTCTGGGTGACAGTGGCAAGTGACATGCTGCGTCTGGGTGACAGTGGCAAGTGACATGCTGCGTCTGGGTGACAGTGGCAAGTGACACGCTGCGTCTGGGTGACAGTGGCAAGTGACACGCTGCGTCTGGGTGACAGTGGCAAGTGACACGCTGCATCTGGGTGACAGTGGCAAGTGACATGCTGCGTCTGGGTGGTAGGAGACAGTAGCAAGTGACAGTGGCATGTGACAGGAGACAGTGGAAAGTGACATGCTGCGTCTGGGTGGCAGGAGACAGTGGCCAGTGACAGGTGACAGTGGCATGTGACATGCTGCTTCTGGGTGACAGTGGCAAGTGACATGCTGCGTCTGGGTGGCAGGAGACAGTAGCAAGTGACATGCTGCTTCTGGGTGACAGGTGACAGTGGCATGTGACATGCTGCGTCTGGGTGGTAGGAGACAGTAGCAAGTGACAGGTGACAGTGGCATGTGACATGCTGCTTCTGGGTGACAGTGGCATGTGACAGGAGACAGTGGAAAGTGACAAGTTGCGTCTGGGTGGTAGTAGACAGTGGCAGGTGACAGTGGCATGTGACATGCTGCGTCTGGGTGACAGGAGACAGTGGCCAGTGACAGGTGACAGTGGCATGTGACATGCTGCTTCTGGGTGACAGTGGCAAGTGACATGCTGCGTCTGGGTGGCAGGAGACAGTAGCAAGTGACAGTGGCATGTGACATGCTGCTTCTGGGTGACAGGTGACAGTGGCATGTGACAGGAGACAGTGGCAAGTGACATGCTTCTGGGTGACAGGTGACAGTGGCAAGTGACATGCTGCGTCTGGGTGGCAGGTGACGGTGGCAGGTGAAATTGGCAAGTGACAAGCTGCATGAGGTGGCGGTGATGTACCAAATATCAGCCTGAAAGGCGGCAGGAATTTTTACTATCGGCCCTGAAAAAGCCCCCAATGTCGTCGTAGTGAATATAGAGTAGAAATCATTTGATATGGAAGCGGCTTTGACTCCCTTTTGTCGTCATCTCTTCTATTCTATTGAAGCTGTGATCTATTATTGGATCGATTTCTATTGAATCTTCTATTCTCTGTTGAAAAAAACGGAGCTAAATATCGACAAATTCTAACAAGAAATGGTCACTTCTGCACCTCTTTAGTCTCCTGAACATTTTGTCTTCTTCTCCCCGAGTGATTTTTTTTTTTTGCATGGCTGGAGAACTTCCTGATCCGGATTAATTCCTCGTTCTCTTTACTGAAACAATTGACTAAATATCTGCAGTGGGTGTGGTTTGCTTTATTCTAACTTGCTTTGCTTTTCTCTCTTGGATGCTGACTCAGGTTTTCCATACTCCTGTGGTGCATAGTGAGTATGCTATACGCGGCGTCTGCTGCTCCTCCTCCTCCTCCTCCTCCTGCATGTATGCATGCCTAGATGACTCGTACTGCATGTTCTCCATCCACATCCTCCAACCATCCTTCTGTAAACCAGCAGACAGATGTGTGCAATTCGTAGATTTATATAACCTCACGGCGTTCCATCGCTGATTACAGTCCTGTATTGATTTAAGTGCTCACAATGGTGTGTCCCTTCCGCAATCACTGATTGGGAGCTGCTGGACGTCGGGATCTCCACACTGCGGCCTCTCCAGCTGTTGTGGAACTACATGTCCCAGGAGGCATTGTAAAACTCTGACATTCACAGGCATGGCTGGGCATGATGGGAATTGTAGTTCCTGAACAACTGGAGGGCCGTAGTTTAGAGACACGCTGAACCTTCATTTTTCTTTCTGCAGGAAGGGAGACCGCGGCATCCCTGGTGAATGTAACGGGGGGCCTTGTGGGTGAATATATGATGGCGATTAAAGTGATACTAAACAATGTTTAATTTACATTCTCCCTTCTATTCCTGTATGTGAATAACGGCTCTGTAATTATTTTAAATAACATCTACCTTTTTTTTTCTAATGGATATCCGGCTGTCACATGACCCGGCTCTCTCCCAGCCTGTCTGCAGGGAAACATAAACAGGAGGAGCTTCTAGTCCTCTGCTGGTCAAATGTTCAAAATAAAAAAGCCTTTGGAATACAGAGTAAAAAATCAATATTCATTTTTTTTTTTAAACATACATTTGATATGAAATCTTTGTTATTTGTTGACAATAACATGGTGTGCATTTCCACCAGGCACAGGCGCTGCCACTCCCCTCATAGTTATAGCAGGTGAGGTTGAAAAAAGACTCAAGTCCAACCTATGTCCAGCCTGCGTCTTAGAATAACAGGGAAGTGAAGCCTCCATCAATCTACATGTAATATCCCGCCCCCCATTGTGTTTAGCTGGTTAAACGGCATGGCGGAGGGAGTGGGCTGTTATTTAGCACTCTGTATACGCCCACATGTGTGACTCTCTAGTCACATGGGCTGCTCAGATGTGATAGGGAGCAAATGCTCAGCATAGAAACTCGCTGAGCGTGTGCAGAGTTGCCACCACAGCAGCAAAATCTCTAGCTGCATTGTGGACAGAAGGGGAGGGGGGGGGGGCGATAGAGAGCAGGAAGTGCTCGGTTTTGGTGAGTTTCTATGCTGAGCATTTGCTGCTCTATTGCCCCCCCCCCCCTTTTGTCCATGTCCCAACTCAGCTAGGGATTTTGCAGCTGTGGTGGCAATTCTGCACATGCTCAGTTTTCAGTGAGTTTCTATGCTGAGTTTTCCACCACAGCTGCAAAATCCCTAGCTGAGTTGGGACGTGGACAGAAGGGGGTGATAGAGAGCAGGAAATACTCAGCATAGAAACTCACTGAAAACGGAGCATGTGCAGAGTTGCCACCACAGCTGCAAAATCCCTGCAGTTATCCAAACGCAGGTCGCTGTTCAGAGGTCAAAGAGCATCTGGACGAGCCCCCTTCCTTCCTTCCTTCCTTCCTTCCTTCCTTCCTTCCTTCCTTCCTTCCTTCCTTCCTTCCTTCCTTCCTTCCTTCCTTCCTTCCTTCCTTCCTTCCTTCCTTCCTTCCTTCCTTCCTTCCTTCCTTCCCAAAGAGTGATTACTAACCGTAACAAAAATGATCGTACAACTTGTGTATATAGCGATGTTCCTCCTTACTAGGGCAGCACCGAGACTTTGTTTAAAGGGGTGGTTTTTCACCTCAATGTTTTCTATGCATTGAGGTGAAAAACCTCCTAGTAGTGCAAGAGCCCCCCCTTTACTTGCCTGAGCCCGATGGTTCCTGCGCCAGGGACACGCACACCCGCTCCAGCCGGTGTCTTGGGTCCCGTTTGGATAGATTGATAGCGGCGCAGACATTGGCTCCCGCTGCTGTCAAATCCAATGACGAGGGGGCGGAGCCAAGTTCCGCTTTAAATGTCAATGGATGCAGCAGCAGGACGCGGGAGTGCGCCCGCATGGGTACCCCGAGGGAGAGCGCTTCTCCAACGGGGCACTCCAGAAGAGGAGGAGCCAGGAGCGCTGCTGAGGGACCCCCAGAAGAGGAGGAGCCAGGAGCGCCGCTGAGGGACCCCTGAAGAGGAGGAGCCAGGAGCGCTGCTGAGGGACCCCCAGAAGAGGAGGAGCCAGGAGCGCTGCTGAGGGACCCCCAGAAGAGGAGGAGCCAGGAGCGCTGCTGAGGGACCCCCAGAAGAGGAGGAGCCAGGAGCGCCGCTGAGGGACCCCTGAAGAAGAGGAGCCAGGAGCGCCCCTGAGGGACCCCCATAAGAGGAGGAGCCAGGAGCGCCGCTGAGGGACCCCCATAAGAGGAGGAGCCAGGAGCGCCGCTGAGGGACCCCCTGAAGAGGAGGAGCCAGGAGCACTGCTGAGGGACCCCTGAAGAGGAGGTTCAGGGCCACGCTGTGCAAAACCAACTGTACAGAGGAGGTAAGTATGACATGGGTTTTTTTTGTTGTTTTTTTTTTAAATATAAAAGGAAGGTTTAGTTATCCTTTAAATACCGATACTTGTGCTCACTTTTGCAGTTGCGATTTGAGACGATACGAAATGAATGGTCTCAAATCGTACTGCAAAGAAAACGCATGTGATTTGCACAGGAATGATTTTTTTTTTTTTTTTTCTGTCCGACTTGCATGCGTTTTCCCCGCACACCATCCCTGTGTGAATCCAGGCTGTGAAATCACTATGACAAGCCTGGGATCACACCGGGAGCGGTGCTGGAAACCGCGTGCGATTCGGACAAGAGTCGCACTGCAATCTTGTTCAAATTGCATGCGTTTCTTTGCAGTGCGATTTTGAGCCTATTCGTTTTGTATGGTCTCAAATCGCACTGCAAAGGTATCTAAGCATTTGTACTTGTGCATGTGCATAGAATCGATGCAACCCTTACTCTGTACAACAGGAAGTGATGTCATTACATGTGGCCCCCCGCGCCCCCTCTTGTGTGAAAATTATTATTATACAGGATTTATTTAGTGCCAACAGTTTGCGCAGCGCTTTACAACATGAGGGCAGACAGTACAATTACAATACAATTTGATACAAGAGGAATCGGAGGGCCCTGCAAAATGGATTTCTCTCTCTGATCTCCTAGTCATTTCCACCAATAGCAATACTTGGAATTCTGACCATAAAGGAAGTCATAGAAAAGGCTGACCTGTCCGCTTTGTATTGGCCCCTGATTTTCATTTGTAGAGTGTGAAGTAATGAACGGGTCTGACCAATCGGGAGAGGCGATGTGCTTTTTTTTAAATTTTCTCTATAATTCTTTCAGTGTGAGAAGTGCACAATGTCTGCTTATCATCTGTCTGTATTGTTGTATTGTAGATCCCCCTCTTCTTGTGTTCCTCTTCTCCCCATTGCATGCAACACACAATGTATTCCTCCATTTTCCAATCTGCAATTGCACAACCGAAAAGGGATTTAGTATTCGGTTTAGTTGGGATTTTTGATGTGCCCAAAGAGACTCTGGTCACTACCCCAGGCAGGTTAATGGAAAGAAAGCTACTTACAGTACAATAGTTGTGGTAGGTTCTCTTATGTGTTGCTTATGCAGCATTTATTAAAGCGACAAAATGTTATCGCCCAGAAATGTGAAAACGTAAGCTACACTACACTACATCAGTAAGTTATACTGATAAAGTTCAGCTAAAGTTATTGAAGTTTATATAAATGAGACAATAGCTGAGCTGTGATCTGTAGATCGGGGTAATCCCCTCATTAGGCGGCTCCTTCCACCGCTGGTGTTTGTGATAATCCCTCATTGTCTCTTTATGGGCCTTCTAAACACCAAACGTTCGAGATGATTGAAGAGTCCTGAGCATTGTGTGCGCCGATGTCTGGAATACAAGCGCAAGCTTCCCGGGGAGGATAGTTTTTCTCTTTTCTGGTTGTGTAATTTGCGATTCGTCATATTCATCATCCTCATCGCAACAAATGATTGGTGGTCTGTACTTCTCTATTTTATCTTTTGGTGTTTCCAGAATCGTGCCGATTAATTTACAAGACATGCACTAAAGTTTGAGCAGGGCTTCAGTTCTCTGGGCCGTTAAGCGTCTGGGTGGCAATAAGGAGATCCCTTCAGAGGTATTTCACCAACCGGAAGATTATCCGGTAAAATCTCCCTACTTGTTGGCCATATCTCCCACTAACTGTACAGCAGATGTCAAGACCCTCCATTGAGGTCCAGTCCGTGAAATGTTATTCCACTCAGATGTCATCGTCCCCCTTACACTTTGCATCACGTTCCCCCCCATTTGCATCACAGTGTAATCTACATCACTGCCCCCCCCCCCAATTTGCATTACAGTGTAATCTTCTACATCCCGGTCCCCCCCCCCCCCCATTTTTCAGCGAATGCACAAAGCGAAAATCCACAACAGACTTCTGCAGAACACTAAACAGACTACAGGTGACCTGAATCTCCATCAAACTTTTTCATCTCTCATTCAGGCTTCCTCTCAATTTCACCTCTGTATCATGCAATCCCTACTTTTCCTCTCACAGTTGCATCCTCTCTCCTTAAATTCTCACTCCTTCACCCATCTTCTCCACCCCACAGCGCTATACATATACCGTATTTATCGGCGTATAACACGCACTTTTTTCCCCTTAAAATAAGGGGAAAATCGTGGGTGCGTGTTATACGCCGATCCCCGCTATTTTGTGATCTGTCGGAGCGATCGCCGCTGACATTCACATAGCGTGTATTTTTAAACATGGCGCCGCGGAGTTCGGAGGGACTCGGCGGCGCTCGTTCAGCTGAACGAACGCCGTCGAGAACACAGTGACTGGGCGGAGCCGAGATACACATAGCCGAGGGTTCTCGGCTTTTCTCGGCGCCATTCACAGTCACGCCCAGTCCCGCCATTGGACCTGTGTTATGTCCATCATAGGGACTGGGCGTGACTGTGAACGGCGCCGAGAACCCTCGGCTATGTGTATCTCGGCTCCGCCCAGTCACTGTGTCCTCGGCGGCGCTCGTTCAGCTGAACGAGCGCCGCCGAGTCCCTCCGAACTCCGCGGCGCCATGTTTAAAAATACAAACTAAACGTTTGTATGTCGGCGGCGACAAGGCTGCACTGGGGACAAGGCTGCACTGGGGACAAGGCTGCACTGGGGACAAGGCTGCACTGGGGACAAGGCTGCACTGGGGACAAGGCTGCACTGGGGACAAGGCTGCACTGGGGACAAGGCTGCACTGGGGACAAGGCTGCACTGGACACAGGGGAAAGGCTGCAGATGAACACTGATGAGGCTGCATTGATGGGCATTTAAATGTAAGTTTTTTTTCCTTAAAATTCCCTGCTAAACTTGGGGTGCGTGTTATACGCCGGCACGTGTTATACGGTATATATATATATATATATATATATATATATATATATATATATATTCACCCTCACTCCTGTCTTCACCTTATTACTGCACATATCAGCTCCTGCTAAATCTGAACCCATATACCAATAAAATCTGCAGGCCACTGGGACGTGTCCCCCCCACATAAGTCACAATCCCATATCGCCTCTCTCACCCTTCTGCTTCTCCTAACTTCTGGAGATATTTCCCCAAATCCTGGACCGCTATCCTTTACCTTCGGCCAACATACCCAGCACCCCCCATCCTCTGATAGCAGCCGAAATCCACACAATCTCATTTCTATGCCTCTTCAGCGTTAGAACCAGCCTCCCCTTCTCCTGTGCCTGTCCTGTGTTGGAATGCCCGCTCTGTTTGTAGCAAACACAACCATCCATGACCTATTTATCACAAACTCGCTGAACCTACTTGCAATTACTGAGACCTGGATTCAAGAATCTGACCTTCCTTCTCCTGCTGCCCTCTCCCATGGTGGCCCCCTGTGGACTCACTCGCCCAGGCCTTGTAGACGGATAGGAGATAGTGTTGGAATCCTTCTATCCCCTCAAAGCACTTTTTTCAGGTTCTTCACCCACCCCCTTCTCTGTCCCTCTCTTCATTTTGAAGCTCACTGTATTTGTCTATTTTCTCCAGTTTCATTGAGAATTGCTGTGATCTATCTGCCCCCTGGACCGATCTCAAACTTCCTCCTTTCTCTCCTGAAATTCCTACAATCATTCTTGGTGACTTCAACATCCCTGTTAATCTTAACACTCCCGTTACTTCTAAGCTGCTGAGCCTAACCTCCTCTTTTGACCTAAAACAACGGACAAGCGCTTCTACTCTGTTGGCAACTGCCTTGACCTCCTATCTCCTACCTATGCACTCCGCACAACCTCTCCGATATTCCT
Organism: Lithobates clamitans; assembly: GCA_037952925.1. Lineage (NCBI taxonomy): Eukaryota > Metazoa > Chordata > Amphibia > Anura > Ranidae > Lithobates > Lithobates clamitans. Next base: position 19,502 of record JBBGZY010002535.1, on the reverse strand, counting down.
TTTCCTCTCTCTGATCACCACCTTATTAGTTTCACTCTCTCCTTGTCTACCTCCTCCTTGCCTTCCAACTACCAAACTATTACCCGTAGAAACCTCCGCCATCTTAACCCTTCACTTCTTTTTTCTGCTACATGTTGTCTCTGACAAAATCTCATCCTTGTCCTGCCCCAACTTGGCCACTTCTGTCTACAACAGTTCACTGTCATCCACCCTGGATACCTTCGCTCCCCCCCCTCACTATGCACAGAATCAGGCCCGACCGCTACAACCCTGGCAGACGGACAATACCAGAAGCTTCAAAAAATGTAGCCGCGCTCTTGAGCGTCTGTGGCGTAAAACAAAGTCACAGCAAGATTTCAGCCAATTAAATCTGCCCTCCAAAAATACCATTCCTGCCTCCACACAGACCTACTTTATCACTCTCATTAACACCCTCTCACGCAGTCCCCGTCAACTCTTTTCTACCTTTACCACTCTACTTCGTCCTCCATTACCCCCACCCACTAACTTACTCCCTGCCCAGGAGATTGCTAATCACTTCAAAAATAAGATTGAGATAATTCATCTCGAGATCTCCGCTCTACAGATATCTCCCTCACTTTACACTCCTTGTTCTACTGCACAATCAATACTTCCCTCATTTAACCCAGCTACTATAGAGGAAGTCACTAAACTTTTTTTTTTTTTTCTAATGCCCACCTAACCTCCTGCCCCCTGGACCCTGTTCCTTCTCAAATACTACGGTCACCATCGACTCAATCCTACACAACTTAACTCCATATCTTCAACCTCTCCCTCTCTACTGGCATCTTCCCCAACCCTCTAAAACATGCGCTAGTCACTCCCATACCAAAAAAAGGCCTCAGAGTCCACCAATCTTAACAACCTAAGACCCATCTCTTTACTCCCTTTTGCCTCCAAACTCCTTGAACGTTTAGTCTACAACCGACTGAGCGACCACCTCATTGAGACTAACCTTCTGGATTTCGCCCACAGTGCTCCACAGAAACTGCCCTCCTAAAACTCATAAAGGACTTGCTAACAGCCAAAACCAACAGTCTTTATTCCATACTCTTACTCTTGGACCTTTCTGCTGCCTTTGATACAGTTGACCACCCCCTCCTCCTCAAAAAACTCAATTTGCTTGGTCTCCATGGCTGCACTCTCCGTTGGTTCGAATCTTACCCATCTCATCGCACCTTAAGTGTCACAACTCAACTTCCTCCTCTCCAACTCCTCTTACCGTTGGGGTCCCCCAAGGTTCTGTGCTTGGACCTCTACTATTCTTGATCTACACGTCCTCCCTGGGTCAGCTGATCACCTCCCATGGCTTCCGCTACCATTTATAGGCTGATGACACCCAAATCTATCTCTCTGCCCCTCAGCTCACCCCATCAATCTCCTCACACATCACTGATCAGACATAGCCTGGATGTCAAACCACTTCCTCAAACTAAATCTATCTAAAACTGAGCTCTTAATATTTCCTCCCCCACGTGCCCCTCCCCTGACTTCTCTGTCAAGATCAATGGCACATCTATCAGTATGTCCCTACATGCCAGGGTGCTAGGGGTAACCTTAGACTCTGATCTGTCCTTTCAGGCCCACATAGAATCCCTGTCCAAATCATGCCGCCTCAACCCCTGCAACATCTCCAGAATACGTCCCTTTTTAACTAATGACACCACCAAGCTTCTAATTCACTCCCTGGTCATCTCTCGACTACTGCAACTCCCTCCTCATTGGATTACCTTTACATAGACTATCATCCCTTCAGTCCATAATGAATGCCGCTGCAAGACTCATCCACCTTACCAACCATTCAGTGTCCTCCACCCCTCTCTGCCAATCCCTCCATTGGCTTCCACTCACCCAACACATAAAATTCAAAGTACTAACAATAATTTACAAAGCCATCCATAACTCTGCCCCCAGCTACATCGCTAACCTAGTCCCAAAATACCAACCAAGCCGTCCTCCAAAGACCACCTGCTCTCTAGCTCCCTTGTCACCTCCCATGATCCACCTCCAGGATTTCTCCAGAGCTTCTCCCATCCTTTGGAACTCCCTACCCCAATCTGACTGTCCCCTAATCTATCCATCTTTAGACGATCCCTGAAAACCCTTCTCTTCAAAGAAGCCTGTCCTGCTTTTACTTTATCAGCTCTTCTCCCCCCCCCCCCCCCACAGCTATTACTGTTTGTATCAATTGACCCTTCCTTTTTAGATTGTAAGCTCTAACGATCATGGCCCTCTGATTCCTCTTGTATCAAATTGTAATGTAGCTGTAATGTCCACCCTCATGTAAAGCGCTGCGCAAACTGTTGGCGCTATATAAATACTGTATAATAATAATTTGTACCACAGTAATCTTCTACATCCCGGTCCCCCCTATTTGCATCACAGTGTAATCTTCTACACCCCGGTCGTTACCCCCCCTCCCCCCCATATGTATCACAGTGTAATCTTCTACTTCACGCCCCCCCCCCCCTCCTTTGCATCACAGTGCATTCTTTTGCACCATGCCCCCCTTTACAATACAGTCTCAAACCCCTTCACATAAGTCCACTTTTAGGCCCCTTTCACACTGGGGCGGGGGTGTTGTCGGCGGTAAAGCGCTGCTATTATAAGCGGCGCTTTACTGTCGGTATTGGGCTGCTAGCGGTGCAGGGGGTGCAGAGGTGCTTTGCCGGCGGTATAGCCGTGCCGTCCCATTGATTTCAATGGGCAGGAGCGGTGAAGGAGCGGTATACACTCCGCTCCTTCACCGCTCAGAAGATGCTGCTGGCAGGACTTTTTTTCCCGTCCTGCTAGCGCACCGCCCCAGTGTGAAAGGACCCTTACAGTAGTTATAGATGGGGGCAGTAGCCATTTGTTTGCACTTTTACAGTACAGGCCCCTTTTTGCAATATAGCACTTTTTTTTTTTTTTTTTCTTCCAAGTCAGTCCCCCCCCCCTTTTATTTTGTGCCCCCTTTTACATTGCCGCCCCCTTTCACATGAAAGTCCCCCTTTTACTGTAGAGACCCACTTTTTAGATTAAAGCACCCTGTTAAATTTCAGTGCGTCCTTCCCGTCCCTCCTCCCTCCATCATAGCAGTCCGATCTTTGCATAAGGTGGGCTGCTCACCTTTTAACAGCACAGCTCCCTTTTGCATCAGTGTGCTCCTCCCCATTCCAGTCCTAACTTTTCACAGCAGAGTGCGGGCGGAGCGATGGGTCTGGAGGGTGGGAGCTTCCCAACTTCTCCTGTGAACAAGTGGGTAATTGTTTGCCAGGACCGCCCCCCCCAGCAACCAGCCGGCCACTTGTTAACTTGAAAAATAGGGGCAGCTCCTGCCCTCCATCCAGACCTAGTGCACCCTGTGGTGGTCTGAACATCACAACCCCCCCCCCCCCCCAGTTAAGAAAAGGGTACTGTACCATGACTAGCTCACCCAGCTGAGGCTCTCCTTATTGCCATCTACCACACTTTAGGACTCGCTCACACGGCCATACTACAGTGTCCACCCATGTGAGGGCCGTGTTTGCTCGCGTGTTCGTGCTTCCCAGCAGGCAGTCCCATTTTATATTAATTTGGACACAGCAGCTGAAAGGACACAGTTGCTGCTCCTAATTTTGACATCCGGATAGGTGCACAGCCCCTAATGCAGGGTGTGCTTTTTAGAGCAGTGTACACGCACCCGCACATCGGTCATATGGGGGGCCGTGGTTTTGTTTGTGCAGCTGTTGCATCCCAGGTTAATAGAATGGGACTGCTTGCATGGGGAATGCATGGAAGACCTGAGGTGGGCAATCGTGGTCCTCACCCGGGCATAGCACACCCACGTGAATGTGAGCCTGAAGGCTCCTCTATTAAGTGATGCCTCCATGTTTCTTTTATGACATGCTTTCTTTACTTTGATCTTTCTAGAATCTGGTTATCTTTGGAAGAAGGGGATCGAGTTCCCGTGTTCCCAGTGACCGTCGAACAATTGGCTCGTGGGAATTGATTTTTGTCACATGGAGATGCCGGAACCTTTATTCCCTTCTTCCTATTTCATTGCAAATCTCCCACCAATCATTGCATGGAAAGAGCTGAATGTCACTGAGGGTTTACCTGAGAAGACACTTAACATAAAATGCGTGATTTGAACTAAGAATTTAAAATTCATGATCTCCATCAGCAGCCTATAGCATGTGTGTGGTCTGCAAGATTTTTCTAGGCTTCTAAGATTCCTGTGATCTGGTCAGCTAAAGAGTATATTGGGCAAACAAAGAGTTAACCCCGATTCAGATTGCAATGTATTGCGGTTGTGAATAAACCACGCCTGCTGTGACCTTTGGTTTCTTGGCACAAGGAGGGCGATGGCTTCATAAGTATTGTATATCTGGGCAAACAGACTCTAAATCTGCACATTTCTCTACATTTCATCCCTTGAAAATGCTACAAGTATAGAAGAATAACTCCTGCCCAAAATCCAGTGAGCCTCAAACTTCTTAGTGAATGAACAGCTTGGTGTTCGCTTTGCCTGGGCTTTCCTCTTCACCCCCCCCCCCCCCAACATTTGGGGATTTGCTTTGTAGTTCAGGGGAGAACTTGGACAGGAGTGACAACACCACTTTGGATCTTAGTGCAGCAAAAGCAATGATGTCAATGGGAAATTGGGAGCTCACTGGATTTCTGGCAGCTCATCCATCCTCCCCTTTTTTTTTTTTTTTCTCCTCTACTCTGTTTAGGGCCAGTCTACATTGGTCTGACGTGCGCTCCAACTTCGAGAACACAAGTAGCATGACCAGTCAAAATCAATGGGAGCCGTCTTAGAGGAGTTCCACCCAGAAATGGAACTTCCGCTTATCAGATTCCCCAACCCACCCCCCCTCCATCCGGTGTCACATTTGGCACCTTTCGGGGGGAGCTGATACCTGTCAAATCCGGGTATTAGCTCCCACATCCAGGCATAGATCGCCGCACTTTGCGTGGCAAACTGTGCCATGTCTGGCCCCTCCCCCAACCCCCCGTCTTCTGGGAGACGCACGGGTCCCAGAAGACAGCAGGGATTATTCAGAACGAGTAGTGCGACCTGCACATGCGCAGTAAGGAATCAGGAGTGAAGCTGAAATTCTTCAAGGCCAGATTCGCACTTCCCAGGGTAAGGGAACCAGGAAGTTGAAGCCGAAAGTCATCACTTCCTGGTTTACTTACCAGGAATGGCGGTGGCAGCAGCACCCGTAAATCGATCCGAAGATCGGCTTCGGGTGCCAATTATTGCGGGCTACCTGGACAGGTGAGTGTCCATATATTAAAAGTCAGCAGCTACAGTATTTGTAGCTACTGACTCTTTTTTTTCTGACGGCGGAACTCCGGTTCAACTGGTTCGACTTTGAAAAATGACTACTTTGGTCCGCCGACCTGAGCATGATTTCAGCCCATTGATTTGAATGGCCTGGTATGGTCCACTGGGGGGGGGGGGGGGGGCTCCCTTGTTACCCCTGCCCCCCCCCTTTTCTTGGCCTGCCAGCCTGCATGCTCGGATAAGGCTCTGGTATGGATTTTGGGGGGCACACCATGCCTTTTTTTTTTTTTTTTTTTTTTTTTTTTTTAATATATAGATTTGGCATGAGTTTTCCTTCATACCAGAAGCAAAGGAATTGTTTTGATTGGTCAAAGGACAAGTTTCAGTCATCTCAAAGTTGGATCCTGTTGATTGAAGTCGCGTACTAGTAAGACCTGAAGTCGGATTGGAAGTCGTGCGACTTCCGTGTCAGGGCAGTGTGAATCCGGCCTTGGAGGATCTTCTACCTGTAAACAAACAAAAAAATTAGGTCAGCAGGTACAAATACTGTAGCTGCTGACTTTTAAAACGCACATTTACCTGTCCCAAGATCCAGGGATGTTCTCGCTCAACCTGGCTCTTTTGCCGGTCTTTGGGTCCAGGCGCCAGCATGTTGACTTTGTTGAGGCTACAGGGCTGGGTGCTTGTGCTGCACTGCACCCCCATAAATGGTCCCGCAGTCTCCTGTGATGTGTTCCAAGAGGCTGCAGGGGAGGGGGGAAACTGCAGCGAACCAACCAGAGGTGGGAGCAGGTACCCCCTCCAAAAAGACATTCCAAATATGGGAGAGGGGGGAATAAAGGCAGAATTTTCCCTTTTGGGGTAAAGCGCCACTTTAAGGCCTCATTTACTAGGGCGCTGAGGCTGGTGAACCACGACTTAAGCTCTACAGAAAAGGAAAAGCACCTGTGTGAATGAGGCCTTAGGCTCAGTTCACACTTAGTCAGGCCGTGCGTTCCGGTGGCGGGAATCGCATGGATAACCGCAACCGATTTGCACTGCTCTTGCGATACGTGCAGAGCTACCATTCATTCTGAATGGCATCGTGGGTGCGATCGTGGGTATAGTAACCTGTTCCAGCATCTGCAGCCTTCATTTACCCCCCCCCCCCTTTTTTTTTTTTTGACAGAGGGCAGAGACTTTTATCCCCACACCTACTGTCACAATTTGAAAAAGGTGCAGCTGTGCAGGGCTCTGCCCACATGGCTGTCTTCCATTAAGAGTGGATAGACTACAAACGCCATTGCGCCTGGTGGCTTGTAGTTCTCAATGCACTGAGGGCACTGGTGAGCGCTCTGGTAATCCATTGATCTCCTGCTCTCAAGTATAAGTGCCTGCCCCTTACGAGGTGCTAGCAGACAGCTATGCTGACAGTGTCCAGGAGCCTGAGCTTGCACCCTTGACCTGCTGATCGCGGGTGCAATGCTCTGCAAGCTCCTTAAAAAAAAAATGCACTTTTTTTTTCTCTACCTGCAAAAGTGCATTTATTTTTTAAAAGGCGAACTTGCCCTTTAAGAGAAATGTGCATGTATTGCAGAGATGCACTGGATGTGTTTTACTGTTTGTATATTCTGCCTATGCCTAGATATACATTTTACTTGGCAAAAAAAAAAAAACTTTCAAGGTACAAAAGGGGACTTTATATTTGACTTTTATTAGCATTCCCATTTATTGTTTCCTCAAATCTGGAGATGCATCTATAAATAGCTGTTGGATCTTTCTTAAAATAGACCAGAATGGTCACCCAGCAGAATGCGGTCTAGTAATGAGACACCTTTTGGATGACCGTTGTAAGATTTATTGCACAGCAGAGATCCAAAAAGGTCATCTAGCCTTGTAAGAGGTGAAATTGCGAGGACCCGAACTAAAATGACAGGTGCCGCTCAGGACTCCTCTGGGGTCCTCTTATGTAGCAACCACTTGGAGTACAGACAAGGACAGAGCTTGTCCCAACTCTAGACATCTCATGGAAAAGGGGACAAGTCCTGGAAGTTGCACATCTCTGCAAAATCCTGTAAGGTGGTGTATGACAAACTCAGCCCGGGCTCCAACCAGGCCACGCCGCCAACACGTTTCACTATGCCCCATGACTAAGCTCCATGGGCAGGGTGAAACACGTTGAGGACTTGGCCCGGTTGGAGCCAAGGCTGAGGCCATCATACACCAGCTTAGGGGGTTTTGCAGAAATGTGCGACTTCCAGGACTTTTCTATTAGTGAAATTGTTAGGAGCTGCAGAAAAAAAAAAAAATCTGGATCACTGGTATTTTATAAGCAGACCTTCATGTGAATAAAGGGGCTGCAAGAAAATATAATAGTTTATTGGTCTCCCTATCATTCATGGATGGTTGGTGTCTTCTCTGGTAAATTCTCTAGCTTTTGTATGTATGTATGTATTTAAAAAGTATTTATAGCTCTTATGGTTTCTTAATGCTGTCCGGACAAGATGAGGACAAGGAAACACCAGAGCCCGGTAGAGTCCGGTTGGGTGGACAAACACAAATGTGAGAACGGAACTCGGCTTCCCTGTGAGGCCCAGGCAATGGCAGCCAAGAAGGGAAATGATGCCACCAACGGCATTGCCCAGCACGAACCTGTGGAGAACGACCTTAGGAAAGTCAACGGTAAAAAACAGAAGAGGAGACGAAGGTCTCCCAAGAACAAAGCTGTGATGCCCAAGGTGGACAATGTGCTGTTTGGCTTAATGGCGGATGCAGTGTGGCTTGATAAATATTTGTACGATGAGGCCGAATGCGGCTACCATGCCAAGCTTGCAGGAGTGCAGCCCAAGGTGTTGGAGAATCGTCCTCATGTGAAAGTGGCTTCCGTTAAAGAAGTAGCAGCGATTAAGAAGCCTTCAGAGAGCTGCACCCACAACGCTATGACTGCTTGTCACCATGTGGATAACGGAGTCTGGGTTAATAAGTTCAGTTTTGAAGATGCCGAGAGCCAGTTCATCATGCAGTTTGCATCTCCCCTTGCCCCTCGAGCCCTCAACCTCAACTTGGTTTCTCATGACCGTGCAGCGATTAGGTCCACACAGAGGACACCTGATGAAGGGTATTCTAGTGCGACGCCAACTCCAGCTGCCCGTGACCTGTTGACCATTAATGAAGTCATTTCTGAGCCAACGGTCAACGGAAAGCCACACTGGGCAACTATGCAGGACCTGTTGTCTGAGGTGTGGTTGGATAAGTCCCAGTATGACCAAGCGGAACAATGCTTCTATGAGCACGCTGCTAATACGCAGGCGACATTACCGCATCAATCCAACCTCAATTGGGGCATGAATTCTGGAAAAAAGGGAAAGCGGGACAGATACAATCGTAAGTCTGCCGGAAGGCAACAGTCTAACAAAAAAGATCTTCCCAGTATTCCGGAGGAGTCTGCCGTGTATTACCCCTCGTACTTTCTCCACAGCGGCAGCGAGAGCGCGTGGCTCAATAAGACTACTTACGATAGAGCCGAAGCGTGTTTCTATGCCACTCAAGAAGCGTCGGTTGCTGCCAAATCCAGCCAAACCATTGTAGCCAAATTGCCTCGGCCAGTAAAACCCAAACACCAGGACAAGAAGTAGGCACTTATTAATTTACAACAAATGTTTTTTCTTACTGTGTGCTAAAGATATTGTGGCCATTTATTGCTTTGTACCCGTAGAAGAGATGCTCCAGTGTTTTGTTGGGTAGATTTTCCATGTTTGTGTCTCCCTACAGCAGGGATCCTCAAACTATGGCCCTCCAGCTGTTGCAGAACTACACATCCCATGAGGCATTGTAAAACTCTGACTTTCACAGACATGACTAGGCATGATGGAAACTGTAGTTCCTGAACACCTGGAGAGCCGCAGTTTGAAGACCCCTGCCTTACAGAGTAGGATGTAGAGCAGCCTCTGTGTCTGGTGTAATACAGCCCCTTTCACATGAGTGGTCCAACTGGGTCCCCCTGTCTATCAAGCGGACCCTCCTTTTACATCCATTTACACTCGCTTACCTCAAATCCGATCGATCTTGGAAAAAAAAACAAATGGAAGGGGATCTGTTCCCTGTCCATCTGGCTAGATTGGATTGGAGGGCAGTCGGCCGTAAATGAAAAGCTGGTCAGGTTACATGCGACTGCCTGTAGAGCAGAGCTGGCTGTCTGTGTCTGCTGTACATGAGTGGACACGGACCTGTCATCCACCCACTTCGCTCAGCAGAGATCCCCCCCCCTAAGGCTGGATTCACACCTATGCATTTTTAGTGCTTTTTGCAGATTTGCACTACAGTCCATTTAGCATGGTTTCCTATGGAACATGTTCTGTAGTGCAAATCTGCAAAATGCAAAAAGCACTAAAAATGCATAGGTGTGAATCCAGCCTAAGAAACCGATCCAGCCCGTGTGAAAAGAGCCTTAGACCCCATACACACTATTAGATCTTCTGCAGATTTTTGTCTTCAGATTTACCAAAACCATGTAGTGCAAGGGCCTGCCTGATTGCATACAAATTGAAACTTAAGCTTTGACCTCATATATGGTTTTGGCAAATTTGCAGACATTCTGAAAGAGCGTATGGCAGTGATGGTGAACTTTGGAACTACATTTCCCATGATGCTCAACTGCAGTGTAGTTGAGCATCATGGGAAATGTAGTTCCAAAACATCTGAGGTTCCAAGGTTCACCATCACTGGCGAATGGGGTCTAAATGTCTAGTGCAGTGTTTCTCAACTCCAGTCCTCAAGGCGCACCAACAGGTCATGTTTTCAGGATTTCCCTCAGATGAAAAGGCTGTGGTAATTACTAAGGCAGTGAAACTGATCAAATCACCTGTGCAAAATAGTGGAAATCCTGAAAACATGACCTGTTGGTGCGCCTTGAGGACTGGAGTTGAGAAACACTGGTCTAGTGCTGTGATCCTCCAAAGCTATTGCCTGCCGTTTGCCATAATCTGCTCCCTTGCAATGAGAAGGCCCCGCAGGCAGGGCCGCCTTATGGCATGCCACAGCTTTTGTCTATAGACACAGTGGGTGCTAGGAGCTGAAACACAAACCGTTCCGGCAATGTATGTTGGGCAGAGTGAGAACCTGACTTATTAGGCCTGCCTGGTTTCGGCTGTGATGTCCACTCTACTATGGAGGTCTTGACTTGTAGGTTAAATCGGAACCAAGGTCAGAAAATACTCAGCCCTGTTCTGGCGATGTGACGTCCACGAGCTCCCTCACTGGTGGCATCTTTTTTACGTGGCTTCTTCCAGGTGCCCAGTCTTTGGCTGTTTTTGATTTGTACGTGATTCCCTAAGTGGCCATTCTAAAAAAAAGATTGTAAACAGGCAGGTAGGGCTTATTTTTATTGCGGTAGAGACGTGGCACATATCCTCTGCAATAAACAAAGCCAACCTGCTCTGTTTTTATTCAGTTTAGTTCCGCTCTAAGCAAGGCTGCTCTGGGCGCTCTTCTTGGCCAGGGAACTGATGCTTGGGTGAGGTTTATGCATCATTATGTTGCGTAGTCTGGCCATAGACCTTGAGTTGTCTCCATGAAAAGCGATGGTCCTCCAGAAGAGCTTTAGAATGGCTCAGGACTCGGATTTCACAAGTTTTGATATCTTCGCATGATGTACTGATTTAAAATGACTAATAGTAGAGTTGCACCGATACCAAGTATTTGCACAAGTATCGGTACTCGTGCAAATGCACCCATACTTTCAAGTTTGATTCTTTGAGCTGTCAGTGGGTCTCCCCTGTTGATAGCTGAAGTGTTAAAGAATTAATATTATTGGCTGAAACAGAAAAATTAAAAAGAAACATTGAAACATTGTTTCTTTTTGTATCTTTCTGTTTCTTCATCTGCAGATCAAAGGGGATGAACAAAATGTTAACCCCTTAATAACCCCCTTAATTTACTCTAATCAGCCTTAATTCCCTAATCTTCCCCATTTAATTATTATTTTCCTGCACTTTATTTTTTTTTTTTTTTTACGCCTATTTTATAAACGATAAACACAACTTTTTTTTTTGCTTTGTTAGTGACTATATATATATATATATATATATATATACACATACATACACATTTCGCATTGAAAAAGCGCAAAATTTAAAAAAAAAATCAATTTATTTCATTTGCAAATAACTTTTTAATGCTTTGTACCATTGCTGAACAAAACATTTGCGGTAGGTATCGGTGATTGGTATCGGCGAGTACTAAAAAAAAGTATTGGTACTCAAAAAAAAAAAATGCTATCTGTGCATCCCTAATTAAGAGACAAGCAGGCCGTGTACACTGGTAGGACTTGTCTTCAGTGGTACAGAACTTCTATTGTAAAGTGGAATACAATTGATCTCAGAAAGGGACACATTTGTGCTTCTGTACCTCCATGTGTCTGGTTTAGACAATGGTGATCAGACATGCTGGCACTGGAAACTTGGCTTTACCGAATGCCATACCGGTTAAAAAAAAAAAAAAAAAAAAAAATCCCTGTGCAGAAAAGTTAGAACTACTTACGTTCCACTCGGCTTTTGCCCGAGGGGAAGTGATGTCGCGATCCTTCTGGCGTGATCCTGGGAACGCGGTGGGAGTTAATTACTAAAGCTGGAGAGTGCAAAATCTGGTACAACTCTGCATAGAAACCAATCGGCTTCCAGGTTTTATTGCCAAAGCTTGAACAAGCTGAAGTTAGAAGCTGATCGGCTGCCATGCAGAGCTGCTCCAGTTTTAGTAAACCCCTCGTATGCCTGCTGCACACACAGTGCTTCTTCTCGTTCTCCGTATTTTGCCAGAAGGGTCATAACTTAGCCCCCGTTCACACAGGCACGACTTGCAGGTCGCCTCACCGAGGCGACCTGCACACGACTTCCAGGGCGACTTGCAAAACGACTTCTGCATACAAGTTAATGCAAGTCGCCTCAAGTCACCCCCAAAGTAGTACAGGAACCTTTTTTCTAAGTCGGAGCGTCTTGCGTCGCTCCTATTAGAACGGTTCCATTGTACAGAACGGGAGGCGACTTGTCAGGCGGCTAGGTCGCCTGACGAGTCGCCCCTGTGTGACCCGGCACTAAGGGATTCACTGATTATCAGTGCTGATACCAAGAATTTGTTATTGTTACTCGCGCAAATGCTCCTGAAACCTATACTTTGAGATGCGATTTGCGTCAATACAAAACAAGTGAAAATGGCACTGCAAAAAAAAAAAAATCTAGTGGCTCTGACTGCTATCAATTACAGCCAGTGTGGAGGCAGTGGGGCATATGTGTTTTTTTTTTTTTTTTTTTTTAATTCCAATTAAAGGAGTTGTATAGTCAGGTTTTTCATCCTAATGCATTCTACGCATTGAGATAAAAAGCCGACCTGTGTGCAGCACCCCCCCCCCTTATACTTACCTGAGGTCCCTCCTAGCTTCAGCGATGTTGTAGGAATATCTCGGCTGCCCGGGACTCCCCATCTCATTGGCTGAGACAGCATTGGCTCCTCCTCCTGCTGCTGTCAGTCAGCCAGTGAGCATAGAAAGGGGGTCGGGCCACAGCTCAGCGTGTGAATGGACACAGGGAGCTGTGACTCGGCTCGGGTGCCCCCCATAGCGAGCTGCTTGCTGTCGGGGGCACTCAACAGGAGGGAGGGGCCAGGGACCTGAGTAGAGGATCTGGGCTGCTATGTACAAATCCATTGCATAGAGCAGGTAAGTATAATATTATTATTTTTTTTTTCTATTAAAAAAAATAAAGACTTTTACAATCACTTTTAAGCTCTCTGTATTCTGTATTGGGAACTCTCAGTAAGACCTCCATGAAAATTCTAATGGAGATTATCAGTCTGAGCTCATATGCAGCTTGTTCTTTCTTCCTCTGGTTAGATGTATTCAGTGATATACAAAGGGGTTTTTTTTTTATTTGGTAGATTTCGGGGGTGGGGGGGGGGGGACGCAGGCGGTGTTCAACACAGCTACGATTTTCAACATTGTGAGAATAAAACTTCGGTTGTTTGTATTTAAACCTGTAATGTTCTGTCAGCAGAAAAATGGCAGCTACTTGCTTGAGCACAGAGAAGATCTGGTTTGACAAATACAAGTATGACGATGCAGAGAGACAGTATTATGAAGGCCTGAGCAAGGCCGGAACCAACGCTCACATCCAGGAACAGGTGAGTGATTGGATGGGGGGATGGGAAGGGGTCTGATTAATCATCTTACGTCTAGTCTCTGCATTCCCAAATCATCTGTCTTCATAAAACTCTTGTAGACAATTTTTGTTTTGGAGGCTGCCGAGCAATGTCAGTTTACTCCGAATCCCAAATCAAGAGTTTTCGTTTTATCTCTTTTGTAATGTTTGTGTTGCTTCCTCTTGGGGGGGGGGCTTTTTCTATTGCTTCTCTTGCATCTGGCTGGGGGTCTCTCTCGCTCCAAATTGAGCCACTTCTGAGGTTCCTTTTTCTGATTGACGGTAACCAAGTGGAACAGAACGATTCTATTCTGAGCCTCTTCGAAGGTGTCCTATTCCGTTTACAACATCTTCACCTTTTTGTGCTGATATTCTGTTTTGGGCTTAGAGCGGCTTGTTGGTTCATTCATTACCAATTGCAGTGCAAGTCCTCACCAGCCTGCCAACCTCCTCCTTATGAGGGTCTCCTGTATATATTCAGCTTTTTAAAGTGTATTTAAAGCCAAAACTTTGAGATACAACAGAGGAAATGACGTCCTTCTAGTGACAACCAACATATATGGTTGTGTTTCCTGGACAGCATGTGAACAAATGGAACAGACGGAAAGGAAAAAAAGCCTTTGCAGGTATACAGTACCTTTAAAAAAAAATTCATATCCCTTGAAATTTTCCACGTTTGTCATGTTACAACCAAAAATGTAAATGTATTTTATGTGATGGACCAACACAAAGTGGCACATAACTGTAAAGTGGAAGGAAAATGATAAATGGTTTTCAACATTTTTTTTTACAAATCTGATAAAGTGTGGGGGTGCATTTGTATTCAGTCCCCTTTTGCTCTGATACCCCTAACTAAAATCTAGTGGAACCAATTGCCTTCTGAAGTCACCTAATTAGTAAATAGAGTCCACCTGTGTGTAATTTTAATCTCAGTATAAATACAGCTGTTCTGTGAAGCCCTCAGAGGTTTGTTAGAGAACCTTAGTGAACAAACGGCATCATGAAGGCCAAGGAACACACCAGACAGGTCAGGGATAAAGTTGTGGAGAAGTATAAAGCAGGGTTAGGTTATAAAAAAAATATCCCAAGCTTTGAACATCTCACAGAGCTCTGTTCAATCCATCATCAGAAAATGGAATAAGTATGGCACAACTGCAAACCTACCAAGACATGGCCGTCCACCTAAACTGACCGGCCGGGCAAGAAGAACATTCATCAGAGAAGAGCCAAGAGGTCCATGGTAACTCTGGAGGAGCTGCAGAGATCCACAGCTCAGGTGGGAGAATCTGTCCACAGGACAACTATTAGTCGTGTTCTCCACAAATCTGACCTTTATGGAAGAGTGACAAGAAGAAAGACATTGGTGAAAGAAAGTCATAAGAAGTCCTGTTTGTAGTTTGTGAGAAGCCATGTGGAGGACACAGCAAACATGTGGAAGAAGGTGATCTGGTCAGATGAGACCAAAATATTACTTTTTGGCCTAAAAGTAAAACGCTATGTGTGTGGGGAAAACTAACACTGCACATCACCCTGAACACACCATCCCCACTGTGAAACATGGTGGTGGCAGCATTATGTGGTGGGGATGCTTTTCTTCAGCAGGGACAGGGAAGCTGGTCAGAGTTGATGGGAAGATGGATGGAGACAAATACAGGGCAATCTTAGAAGAAAACCTGTTAGAGTGTGCAAAAGACTTGAGACTGGGGCGGAGGTTCACCTTCCAGCAGGACAACGACCCGAAACATCCAGCCAGAGCTACAATGGAATGGTTTACATCAAAGCATATTCATGTGTTAGAATGGCCCAGTCACAGTCCAGACCTAAATCACATTGAGAATCTGTGGCAAGACTTGAAAATTGCTGTTCACAGACGCTCTCCATCCAATCTGACAGAGCTTGAGATATTCTGCAAAGAAGAAAAAGGGCAAAAATGTCCCTCTCTAGATGTGCAAAGCTGGTAGAGACATCCCCAAAAAGACTTGCAGCTGTAATTGCAGAGAAAGGGGGTTCTACAAAGTATTGACTCCGGGGGGCGCCATACAAATGTACCCCCCACTTTTCACATATTTATTTGTAAAAAAATGTTGAAAATCATTTATCATTTTCCTTCCACTTCACAATTATGTGCCACTTTGTGTTGGTCTATCACATAAAATCCCAATAAAATACATTTATGTTTGGTTGTAACATGACAAAATGTGGAAAATATTTCAAGGGGTATGAATACTTTTTCAAGGCACTGTATTAAACCCAACGACAGATGTGTTTTAGACTGAAGCTTATCAATTCCTTTTTTTTTTTTTTTTTTTTTTAGGCTCTTATGTTATTTTTTTTTTTTCACTTGGTGATCCTGTCAGGAAGTCTTATTTTTCTACTTCCTTAACTTCCCTAGTGTATGGCCAGCATGAGTTGAGACCATTTAAGAGCCGGTTTATACTCTATGCATTGACAGATGTTTTACTGAATAATAAAATGTCTGTAACCACAGAGGACACACAGGAAACAATTGTCACATTCACACAGCAATGCAGGCTAGTACTGCAATGCATTGTAAAAATGCAGACATGTTACATTTTTTTTTTTTTGCAGCGCAGGGGCCAAATCACACTGCAATATCGGGTGGTGCGGTGCATTGCGCTACTTACCATTGCAGAGAATGAAGTGTATGTTTTGTACACTTCAAATAAAGCTTATACAAAAAAAAAAAAAGCTGTGTGATATATGCTGAATTGTGCACCACCCTGCCCCTTACCACAGCTGGCAACGCATAGCGGGCGGAGCCATAAATCACTCCTGTGTTGCTGTGTGAATTGGCCCGAACACTGACGGGTGCTTACAGTGGTGAGCTTTGATTTCATTTATGTAAAAAGAAAAAAAAAACCAAAGCTGTCACTAACCCCCGCCCCCATTGCTGCTGTGCCTCCAATGCTACCCTATCCAGATTGGAGACACCCTAAGACAAAAAAAAAAATACTACCCGGATCACAAGGTGAAACTAAAAGGGGGGGGGCACTTAAAAAAATGAATGCAGCCATCACATTTAAAGGAGCAGGGCCCTCCTAAATCTCTTGTATTGTTGCTGTATTGTCTCCCTTTTTTATGTTTTGTAAAGCGCTGCACAAACTGTTGGCGCTTTTCTAAATCCTGTATAATTTCACCTTTTTTAATACAATTCTTACACCCTAAATATGGGGTAACATGTTACTAAATCGGCAGCTACCTACATCCCTGTCCCAAGCACTCTTTGTGACAGTGGGCGGTGGGGATCATCTCCCTGCAGTGACTGTCACAATTTTAAAAACGGCGCAGCTCTGCCAATCCAGCCGCATCAGAGTTCTGTGAATGAATAAACTACAACCACCGTCAGCCCATTGCGGCTTGACGGCCTATAGTGACTGCCTGCGAGGGGCGCTGCTGAGCGCTCTGGTAGTTCATTGGTTCTTCCTGCAATTCCTGTAACTGCCTGTCCGTACGAGGTACGAGCAGACGGCTCCACTGACAGTCCGCGGGAGCCCGACGCTGCATGTGCAATCTGCTGATTGTGGATGCAATGCTTTGCAGACACATTATTATTATTATTATTATTATTATTATTATTATTATTATTATTATTAATAATAATAATGATAATATTACAAAAATTGAAAAGATACAAAAATACAATTTTACCTGCAAAAAGATGCGCATTTATTTTATTTTTAGGGCGAACTTGGCTTTTAAGGATTGGTAAGCTCCAATATATTAACATTTCTTTTTGTTTGTTTTGTTTTTGGGTTTATACTGCTTTTTAGCTTATCCTCTCCAACTTGGAGAGGGGAAAAAAAAAAGTTTTGTCGTTAGATACACTTCGATACATTATACACTTTGGAGAATGCATTCGGCTGTATTCCAGATTTATGTCGCATTTTAAATGAACTTGCATTGTAAGGAAAGCGCACCGAGCCAACTGATTTTTATAGTCTCTGAATGATCAGCATTTCAAATAACCCACTTCTTTTTTTTTTTTTTTTTTTTCTTTTTAGAACATTAGGTGTGTTTTACCAGACCTTGGACTGGAAGTGGTTAAAGTAGAACTCTGGGCAAAGTATAGAGAAAATTACCCACAATGCAGTTTTCTGTTTTTAAAATAGTTGCGAAGCCCTGAAATGAAAAATGAACAAAGCATATCCTCTAGACGTGAGCACTGACTGTTTTTGTTTCATTCGTTTTTTTTGCTCTTTTTCTGAAAAACGAAAATTCAGATTTTCTAATTTCGAATTCCGATTTTTCTGGATATTCAAAAATGTGAAAATCTGAAAAAAAGAGAGAAAATCAGTAAAATTCAAAATAATAACTAATATTAAATTTATAGGTATTGGAATTTCCTTTCAGATTTGGCTGCTCGGCATTCGTTATTTCGGATAATTTGTAACTTCGGATAAATTTGTATTCGTTATGTTCACTAACAACCAAATCTGAAAGGAAATTCCAATACCTATAATTTAATATTAGTAGTTATTTCAGAGTTTCGTCTTTTCGAATTTTCATTCTTCTTGGATTAAAATTTCTGAAATTTCGAATATTGGAATTTCTGAAATTTTGGAACTAAACGAATTGCACATGTCTAATATCCTCCTATAGTGTGTACTTGCCTTAATCCAAAGCACCCAGTGTGATTTTTAATTTTTTTTCTCTGCTTTCATTCACCTATCTGCATCAGTCACTTTTGGCCCATGCCAACACCAAGCAGTCCTGGGAAATGGCCGCACCCCCCCTCTCTCTCCAGCACACAGCAGGTGATTGACAGCCTCAGCTGTTCTCCTCCAAAGACTGTAGGTGGGGGGGTTGTGACCTTTCCCTCCACTCAGGTCTCAGATCTCCACCTCCATCTTGTCTGATGCTGAGAAATGCTGTGTAAATTCTGGAATTTGAACGTCTGTAGAGAAGAGAAGACAGCAGATAAACGGGTATAACTTGCATAGCATGATTTGTTTCCTCAGTGGATTTCCTGAAGCTAGTCACTTTACTGGGTATAGAGAAGGGTTTACAAATGCTATAAAGTGTTTGTAAACCCTTCCCTATACCCAGTAAGTGACTAGCTTCAGCAGATCTACCGATATGTTTTTTTTTTTTTTTTTCCCCATATGTAAGTTGTACCTGTTCATCTGCAGTATTCCATTTTCTACATCCATTCCCAGTCCAGAATTTATAAAGCTTTTCTGAGTTGTCAGAAAAAAAGGGGGCAGAGAGTTGGTTTCACTCTGCAGCGTTTGGTGAGGAGAGTTCTGAGAGCGGATTGGAGGGGAAGGGACACCCCCCCCCCTTCACACAGGAACAGAGCTGAGGCTGTCAATCACAGGCTGTGTGCTGAAGCTCTTCCCCTGTCACCTTTTATCTCTTAGTTTCAGGAAATCTTGTCAGAAGTGATTCATGCACATAGCAGAGGAAGGAGGCAGCAGACAGACATCATACATAGTGCTCTGGACTGAGACAAGTACACACTACAGAGGGATATGCTTTGTTCATATTTCATGTCTGAGGTTTACCACTTTAATACTTTACAAAGTGATAGCTGGAGTCGGGCTTTGTTTGTCGCTCAAAGCTGAACCCCAGTAAAGGGATTTTCCCCATAGTTCAACTTTAGTCTCGGACCTCCATCTTTGAGTTTTCCCCCCCGAGGGGTTCCACTTTTTACGTCGCTTTCAGTAAGGTTCTTAAAGTAAGCCTCGTACAGAAAATCGCCTAAACTGTCGCTATAAGCAAAACGTAGGCACCTGTACCACCTCACTGCCCCGAAAACCCAAGTCACTTTTGTAGAGCGGTAAAGTGTTGGCCTGCTCTCTGCTGCCCTCTGCTGGAACTCCCTGCTGGTCCTCCTTGCACCTAATGGCATCCCCAGTGACCAATGAGCTGCAGAAGGTGTTGGCCAGCGCTTGACTTCTTTGCAAAGGTCTCTTTTTGTATATTGGAGCTCCTTGGGGGGTGGGGCTGTGAGGAGCCGTGGAAGAATATGGGTTGTCTGCATTTCATTCATGGCGCCAGTTTTAGACGGCTTTCTGCACCGTCCGGTTTTCTTTAAGCTG